>JALMQS010000154.1:283739-322630 GCA_024734495.1 Forficula auricularia | reverse complement strand
ATATATATATATATATTTTTAGTTATTCACTAAAAGTGATTCATTATATTCTTTATGTGTTAGTTTTGTTTTTATTTTCACTTAACCTATATCAGTATGTTTTTTTTTATTTTATTTTATTTATTTATTGTCACCGGGAACACAGCCCATTTAGACAGCACATCAGTAAAGTGTTAGTAGTGTTAGTGAGAGATCCGAGTTTTAGCCGGTCGAAATTTTATATGCTAGCCAGGCTCGAACCCGGATCTCCCGTTTGAACATCGTCATCAACGATGCTGAAGCGGGGCAGCGGCTTAGCCAGCTCGGACAACCCGACTCCCCCAGTATATCTTAAATGTGGAAGTATTTCATTCTTCACCCGAAGGCTTCATACTTGGACGTCCTTCGTCCAAGGTTATAAAATTTATATTTCCTTTGTCATAATCTATATACCTTAGGTGAAAGTAAAACAGATATGTGTTAACCTCTGTTTTTAGAAATGGTAAAAGTCACAGAGCAATGAAATTCGCAACTTCAGTCTAGTGTACAAGACAGTAAGCTTTTAGTTGAAATTGAACAGTACCATTTTACATGAATTTTTTTTTTAATTTTCTCAAAAACTTTATAGCTATATTTTTAAGATGAATATAGTACTTTATACTATTTTTATACTAATTTTCTTTTAAAAAAATTGAGATAGATTTATTAACGAGATATTCCAGTAAATCGTCGCCTTAGAGTTTAAACCTGATAAATCAATTATTTTATTAAAAATGGTTTTCTCATCTACGATTGAAATTGGCTCGAGTTCAACATAGATTTATGTTAGAGTCAAAATTACTAATTGAGTGCCGCTATTTCCTGCTTTAACTTTAGATGTCTGCACTCATTATGACGACTAGCTAATTTAGCTGACTATATAAAAAGGGTTGTTATTATTTATAAAAAATTATCATTTGTCCAACACTTTTTAAAAATTAACATACTGGTAATGAAGGTAAAAAAAATGAGAAAAAGAGAAACTATATTTATTTAAATATTTATACAGAAGAGGAAAATGTATTCTTTCAATGAATATAATGGAAAACATTACTTGACTACGGGTTTAATACATGTATACGATATATGTATACCATACATGTATAGGTTTTTCTCTCTTTAATTGGCGAAAGTCTTTAAATGTAGAAGATTTAAATCAAGTATCTGTAGAGTTAGAATAAAATCACTTTTAAGAAATCGACTGCGTATTTTATTTTTAATCCAAAATTTAGAAAAAAGTTACGAGTACAAGTATACTATTATTCGAACAAAAACCAATTTCCCTTTCTCATTTTTTACTGATTGTAGTCAAGAAGCCAAACCACTTCCACTATTCCACTTTCTGGCTCGAAATCTATTGATAGATTCAATCTTCTGTTAACAACGTTATAAAGTGCGATGAAAATTCAAATGGTGCTGTTGGTGCATCTATTCATAAAATGTTGTTGGGCGAGGATGGGTGGCTCGGATAAAGCAATTCGAATTATTCGATTAACTGAAATGATTTATATGAATTCAGCCATCATGGTCGTTTGGCAATTAACGAACTAATTTCCAAGCGAATTTTAATTTGCTCATTGAATCCGAAAACACTAAACTAAATCGTCCTGAATCATTTCCAGTTGATTGACATTCGCAATTGTAACGCATGAATCACTCACCACTTTCAGCCTCGACCCCATCTCTAGTCAAGAATTATTCTTTTTCTAATCAGCACAAAAAAAAGTTTCTGCCTTAAAAAAAAATCTCGTCTTTTTCAAACTTTCAATTGGAAATAATAGAAGAAAAAATCCGGGGTGAATTGTGCAAACCACCCAACTTTATCCTTTTCCTCTCCCCTCTTATTTACATAATTATATATTTACTAGATTAAAAATTACAAATTTAATAAAATAAATAGTATCGTAAATGGCTTATGGCTAGAAAAGCCGAAAAGCCAAAAAAATACATATACATAAATATACTAGATGGAATGCCCACCTTAGGCGGGCCTCTTTATTCTTCGCTCCTTTCGATGTGAAATGCTTTTAAAAATTAAGATTTGTTATCGCCTTGGGAGGGACGCTTGATTGGTGATCGCCGGTCAGAGTCTTTCAATAAACTGACAGGTGAGCAGCAAGGACACGCCCCTTTTATAATGAGAAGCGAGCGCGCGAAAAGTTATGCACACGTCATCCTAAAAAGACGCGAATAATTAACCAATCAGTTTAATTGCTAATTAGGGCCAGGTTTATAAAAGCAGCTGGCTCCTCGGCGCGAGTTCAGTTGTCAATTGTGAGTTGTCAGTTGCTGTTCAGTTGTTGAAGCTCATTGAATGGGATAACTCTCCGAGGTGAGTTGTCAGTTGTTATTCAGTTGATAAAGCTCATTGAAGGAGACAACTCTCCGAGGTGACTGATCACCTGGGAACGATTTCGTAAAGAGACGGCTTGTGTCTAAGAAGTAATTTGTATTCACGTTCTGTAACGAAGAAGCAATAAATGCAGGCTTTGTGTCATTATTTTATTAAAGCATATTTTCAACTGCCCAGTGCAAATTCTTATTTTAGAAAAGCATTTTTCTGGCTTTACGCCGCCAAGAGAGATTCTAATCTCTGTAGATCATCTCCCATCCAAGCCCGGCTAATATCCTTCCAACTAACCATTCGAGCCAAAAATAATAAAAATCATCTTAATCATTTCCTATGTATATATATATATACCAGTAAAATTGTATAAATAAGGTTCTATAAGCAATAAGTAAGTTTTTGTAACAAGTAGCTCAAAGGATGATTTTAACTTCGAACTAGCTCACGCACATATTAATATTAATATTTTCAAAATGATATATTTTGTTCTGAAATTATTATTAGTTGTCAAATTATTTGAGAAATAATCATTATTTAAAATTATTTTTGTGTTTTAATTAAATTTAATTAATATTTTGGAGGAGTGTAGCTTTCGAGTTTTCCAAGCCGTCAACTCTATTTCATTTATCGAACCTTGTTTAATCAAACCTTCTATGATCTGGATTCTAAGCTTATTTACATTATTGAATAAACATAGCCACATTGTAACCTTATTCTTATTGTAAGCAAAAATATTGCTGAAAATCACAAGAGGTAACGTCTATTCGCAGTATATATAATTAATAATTACATGTAAATGAATAGAAGAAAGTTAACGGGGAAACAATTTGCATTCTCTCCTAAAAGCAATGCATTTACTTCCACGCTAACTAGCCCCTCTGATTTTCGCCAAATTAAGTCAAAGTTGCACAAAATATTTAATTTGTTCTGGCTAAATGGATGGCCTGTAGAGGTCATAAAGGAAAAAGAGTGAGAGATTATTATTTTTTTTTCTTGAACAAGTAGTATTTTTTGACTTTTAAGGAGATAGGTGTTGGTTCTAGGTAAAACATTTTAATATAATAATAAAAATTGCGTAAAATTGCTAGGTAGGTTTCACAAAAACCTGAACCCAATTTTTAGTATGTTTTTGGATTATTAATGAGAGAATTGTATAAAATAAATTGAAAGCGTGTTTTACGCTGGGTAGAATGTAAATGAAAAAAACTATCACCGGCATTATGATTAATTAATATAGCACTACAAATTAAAAATACACAATTAATCTCTCAGCCTGTTCAAATCATTTAAAAAAGATCAGTACCTGGTGAAACGTTGTTAGGTGTAGTAGGTACTATGTTTTTCCAATAAAATTAAATTTCCCAATAATGTGGAATATTTCTTAAATACTTGTATTTAAAAAGTTATACTTCTTTAATTATATTGATTAAAATGAAAATGATCTTTCTCACTTCTTCCTTGGCTATCTCACTTTATATTTATCTATCAATCTATCTCTGTCTCTCTGTAGAGTTGGAGGACTAATACAGGAAAATTAGTTTCAGTTTGGCAAAGAAAATTGGGGATCAAAGTGGGTGTGTGAGAGAGAGTTGCTGCTACTGGAGAGCCACAAGTTGATTATACTAGTAGCATTTTGGTCAGAAGTAAGAAGAGCAGACGCTGACGTCCCCTTCGCTCTCTCTTACCACTTGCACAGACTGTAAATGTTCTAAAATATAGAGAGAACCACAAAGTTTAACGATAGTCAATTAATAAAGCTTGCCAAGTTAAGTTAAATTGAATAAATATGCTCTGTATACGCTAAGTCTCAAGAGAACGGAAATAAAAAGCTATTATAATTATTATTTTTATCAATAATAGCAGAAGTAGTATAATAGATATACCCCAGCGAGGGCGAGAGGGTTTCTGGGGTGGAGAGTGATCGAAGATGGCAGTGGGTTCATAAAAATAGAGATTTTTTTTCAAGACTCGGTATGCTCGTCAGCTAGAGTCGCCTATATCCAACTCAATTAAATAATTTACATTTCTCACAAAGTTTTTATTTCAGTTACGTTAATCGGTTCTGAAAGTAAATACATATACCTATATATTTATTTATTTATAAATTATTACTAATGAGACTCTAGTAGGCGAGCATACCAAGTCTTGAAAAAGATATCTCATTTTTTTTGTAGAAATTTTGAGAATTATTTAATACTAGGGAATTGATGATAATTGATTTTGTATCTTTTTCGTATGGGCCTCTATAATCTGAATGACAGGGCCTATTTTTTACCTCTGCTTCACTGTCCATGATATCACAAGAACCAAGCTCATTTTGTTACTAAAATGTTTGTAGTTCAAAAAACAAAAATTTGGTTAGAATAAGCACTTTATAGCTTATACTCACAAATAACAACATAACTTCAATTTAATAACACAGGATTACAAATTCGGGTCAACTTTTGTACCCAAGAAGAAGAGAGCATTTCTTAACGTATTTTTGCGAACTAAATTCAAATCCGTAGCCAGATTTTTGAGAAACGACGAAAAAGGCCATTTTGACCTATTATATTTTCGAGTCCCATATAGATATTAAACAGGAATATTTGCAATCAAAATATTTTGTTGAACTAATAGAAAACAGCTTTTCTTGATTTTCAAATTACCACTTGTTTTTAGCTCAATTAGAACTCGAGTTGTTACTAAAACTACATGATTAAAAAGGATAATAAACATAACTAAAAACATATAGTCTTAGTTTTTTAGTTATAGCTCGTGTTCTAATTGAGCGAAAAACAAGTGGTAATTTGAAAATCAAAGAGAAAGCTGTTTTCTATGACACCAACAAAATATTTTGATTTCAAATATTACTGTTTAATATCTAATGGGACTCGAAAATAGGTCGAAATGTCCTTTTTCGTCGTTTTGACCGATAATATCTCTAAACTCTGACCTGTTGTAAAATCTGGAAATTACATGATAATCAGCTTATAGAATTTTACTGGAATCCATTCTTAAGTTTACGGGTACAAATTTGTGTCGACCAGTGTAATTATATAATAATATTTTAATAAATCAAAGTTCAAAGTCGGCATTCCTTAAAAGTTATTTTCTTCATAGGGGGATTTCTTAAAAAAATATTTGCTATGCTTTCGAAACAAAAGAATTTTGTGATAAAAAGAAGTGCTACTTAAAGAAAAATCAACCCTCAAAACATCGCACCACTTAAATCTTCTTGTCTCATCCGGTACCCATTTAGGCTCTTAAATGTGCTTTATACCACCCTGCGACCACTTGGCTTCGCATTGTCCCACCCACCTTGAACGAGCAACTGGATATAGAGAGAGAAAAGCCGTAAAGCGAAATATATAGAGCGAGAGATAAGAGGGATTTGAATTATCAAAGGGGCAGAGGGCGGACAAACGAAACGTGAAAGATAATCTTAACCAAAAATACAAAGAACGTGGAATAAATAAAAGTAAGGAAAGACAATAGAAAAACAACTGCAAGGGAAGAGCTTGAATTTAATTCATATTTTGACTTAATAATAATATACTTTATTTATTATTTATTTTATTCAATCCTTACCCTATTTGGGTTTTGGATTCATACAATTCTTTTTACAATCACTTAAATAGTTAATATACAAAATACACAAAATATTTCTTTCTTTTTTCTCTACTTCCTCCTTCTTCTTTTTTCTCTTTCGGAAATCTTCCATCTTGGGCTTTCTCTCTTCTAAGCCGTCTTTTTCTGTCCGTCGTCACTTTTATTTGTCGGTCCCTTGTCTATCTTGTCCATCGTCTCCAGAGTGTATCTGTCCACTGGTCCTGTCAATTTCTTCTCCAAATCTTGTAAGTATCCAGTGTCTTCTCATTTCTGCACATATTTTAGCGTGGTCAAACGTCTCTTTGTCCTCTTCACACCATCTACACAATATATTTTTCGTCCCTCTCCACACACTGCCACATCTTACTCTTGTCCATTTCTTCTTGTCTCTTTCCTCGGTCCTGTCGTCATTAAGATAGTCTTCCATGGTCACGTCTCTTTTAATAATCTTGTAGTATGGGCATTATTAGGATGTGTCTACACCCGTTCCAGTCAGCTTGTATCATCTGTTCCTGGTCTGTTATTAGAAGTCTTGTCATAATTGATTCCAGTCTTGTTGGGTCGTTTTCATCCATCAGGAGTGATTCCACATTCTGTCCCAGGTCATTCATTCTTTTTTTCATATTTTGAACCCAGAGAGTTTCTTGATTAAAAATAATATACTTAATATGATAATAGTAAATCAGAAAAAGTCTGGTTTTCACGGACACACACACACACACACTTATTTGAGACTTTAGTTTCTAATGTTTTGCTTTTATCATCAGTTTTATCATCAGTAAATTTTTTAATTTATATAAATATTATTAAAGTATAAACATTTGAGATAGATTATAAGTTTGTTTGAGAAATGTTAGTTATCTAATAAAAATTCGAGTGCACCATTTTACGATACCAAATTTTTTTTAATTTTTTCTCAATTATGTAAGCGATCAGATTAAAGTCAGATTAGAGCGAGTCGGGCTTGAACCCGCGCTAGCTTGATTAGAAAGCATATAGTTATCCACATGACCACACGACCAACCTCACCCTCATATAAATCATTATTAAGGGTCTATATTTCATTGATGATCCTAAAATCTTATCTATATATATATAAATTCGGATTTTGGTTTGTTTGACATTAATGGACTTCGACACCGTTTGACCGATCACCATTAAAGTTGACATTTACCATTTATATATTTTTTCATTGAGAACATAATGGGCGAGTATTATTTTGTTATTTTTTAGAGAGATCTTGCTCAAATTTTGCACACCTAATCTTTAGAATCATATAAGAAAAGTGTGAATTGCATTTTTCAAAATTTGAACCCTAACTACCTAAAAATTACTCATTTATCAGCGAAATTGTGGATTTTCAAAGTCTGTCAAGTTCAAACGATATTATAAATTTGAATGAAATTTGGTATAGGTACTCATAGTCGGTACCTAGCTTAACCAAGTAACTAAGTATGATTTTATTATTTTTCAAAGGGAGGACGAGCAGAATTTCACCCCTCCTGGTAAAAATAAATATAGACAGGCAGGGCAACCTCTGCTGGGTTTTACTAAAATATATTTATGTATATATATAAAATTACATAAAAGGTAGGGCAAGCCGGGATTGGTGTGCCGGAGCCACGCTGGGTACAGCTAGTATACTAATAAAATTCAATTCTTTGGAAATATTATTTTATCCGATGTCCATCCATCTTTTTTGAACCGAGATTTTCATCAAGAGGGGTAAATTATTATATTTCAACTGTTTAGATTGGCAGTAAAAAATTAGGAATCTCCATTTTCATCTCTCTTATTAATTACTTTAAGAAATATAATAGTAGTAGTAAATTATAAAAGCAGACAATAAATTTCTCCTCGCCCCCCCCCCTCCCCCCTCGAAGGAGTTTTTAAAACCAGTTCAGTAATTGATGATTTATTGTTTTATTATTTATTTAAGTTGGAATAAAAAGGACAAAGACATTTTGATAACTGTAATAAAACTATAAAAATGTTAAACAACTTTTCTTGTAAATCAATATCTTCAATAATACATTTTATGAAGAAATTGTTTACGAATTTATGAATGAAGTGGATATTAATTTATAGGCACTATATATGTAAACAATAGGTTCCTCATTCAAAGTCTAAATCAATAAAAGAGAGGAAGAACACATTATGAATTGTATTTGAGTAAATAATGTGTAAGGAGGATTTTTTTTTTTTTTTTTTTTAACGTGGGGAAATGTTTTTACGCACGCACATGGCGAAAGGGACTAACCTCCACTAGGAAGGACTACCCAGTAAAACCTCCACTCATTCATCCTTCTCCCCCCGGAATCCGCCGATTAGCATTGCCTCGGGGAGGGCGGTGTCTTTATATTAAGTCATATTCTTCTTATAAAAGTCCAAAAAAACGATTTTAAAAATGTAGATATTTATTTAAAAGATTTAAATTCAAAACTTTTATTGTTGTCGATTGTTTAAGTTTTATTGTTTATACTAGTCTCAAAATGGATTCATATTGGTGAACAAATCTATGATTATAAAACAAAACTTATTACAATGTATTCATTTATTGTTTTAATTACGTTTGAAAATATTAATTATAATATCGTTGATTATTCTTGTGAAAATTTAAAAGCTCATTCTAAACTTCATATACGTGAATCTACTATTTTTATTTATCAATGACGAATACAAAACTCATCCCATTCAAATTTAACGAGTTTCTCATTATGGTAATCAATAAATTCTAATAAGAAGTAATTTTAAAAAGTTCAAATATAACAAACGTCACTTAGAAACAACAAATGAAAATGCCTTGTTTGTTTTAATAATTCCATGGCCTCAGTGATTTTTGTAAAAATACAATTATTTATAATGTTGATTATTACGGTTCTGAAATTTCAAAATTTGAAAACAAAAATATGTTCGGATTCAGTATTTTTTTCTCTACAAAAAACCTATAAGAACTTTAACTCTAAAATAATTAGGGAGCAAATAAATGCACATTCAAAAATTAACATTGTAATCGCTATGCTGCGTCGGTCAAGTCACCACCCTGTATACTTATTTAATGAAAAAAATTTATTCGATAAATATTTTCTTTTCTTAAAAGGAAATGAAAAGAATCTACCGAAATATTTCGAAAAAATAATTCCCTTATTTCATTGAAAATATTTTAAAAACAATTAAAAATGAAAATTAAAAAAATAATAAATTGGGGTAGAATGTCTCATTCTAGTATAGAAAGAAAAGGGTGCGAACTATAAGCTTGGGCACTTTTATAATAATCCCGGATACATGTCGCGACAAGTCCATATCTTTTGGAGAAGTTGAAACAAGCTCAGACACGAAATAAAGAATTCTCTATTAATCAAGTATAAGTACGACTTTTATCAATAGCATCTACTTCTCCTTAACACAAGCTAACTATTTTAATACTAATAATGAATGCAAAGTTCCAGGCACCGCTGCGCACAGATTGGGAACCTCTGGTTTAATATATTACATAATTAATTTTGGCTTGTTTAAATATCAATTTCTTTCTTTAGTTTGAAACCATTTTCAAATATTCTAGAAACAAACCTATTGATTTTTTATTTTTAAAATTAAAATTTATTATTTTGATTATTTATGTCCATCAATTAAATTAATAAGTCGTTGTAGGGAAATAAGGACAATAGATTATGCAATTTTTTTTTATTTTTTCCTCAGGGCTCAAACAAATTAATTTCTTTTCATATTTCTCATTTTATTAATATTTATTCTTAGCAAACACAGCCAGTCATCGAACAGATTGAAAATATTTTCCTATTTAAATCTTAAGTCGTTAGAGGTAATTTATTGACTATTATAACTTTCCAAGTTATAAATTTAATATCAAAGAACGTAAAGATTTTCTTTTAAATCAATTGAAGAACGTTGTACATCCCTATAGCTATGATTTAAGCAACTGCTATCGAAATTGGTACCCGTTTAGATCTCAACTCTTTTGTCGGCGAAGTCGTTCGCACCGAACTTGGCACCTTTTTCACATTTATGTTTTTGGACAGATAACATTTAATAGTAAGGAATTATTATTTAAGTAGGTATAGCTAATTATAAACATAATTTTTCGACTTATAAGACACTATTCTAATTTTTACTTTACCATACAGGGTATGGCCAAGTATTGTAATCGTGCATGAAAAAAGTGTTTTTTTTCATTTTTTTTCGAAATATCTCAAAAACGGCTTAAACTATTTTGATTAAAAAAATTGAGCAAAACCATGGCATTTTGCTCTACAAAAAAGCCCTAATAAGTGAATATCGAAAAAATTATATTTTTTGAGATAATAATTGTTTTGTTAAAATGGCTGTTAGTCTGGTTGTCTGGCTGTCTGTGCGTTACCAAATTTTTGTGAACGAGCTAGCTCAAAAACTAGTGTGAATATCAAAATCAATTTTCACACGTAGTTTTGGTCCATTGAGATTAAGAGCTAATTAGACTTTGGTGCATATCGACCCAAAACTAAGGGGGGTGGAGGGGGGGTTAAAAATTAAAAATTTAGGCCATTTGAGCAAACTCAACCAAATTTTGTATACATGATCAGTGGACTCCCAGAAGTCTAAAAATGCAAAAACTAACCGCGATAAAATGGGGGGGGGTCAAAAAATGAAAATCTTGGCCATTTACCAAACTCAACCAAATTTTGTAAACATAATTAGTGGGACCCCAGAAGTATAAAATGCAAAAACTAACACCCCCCCCCCCTACATGATTATAAATAATTTTATGGGCCAGGTTGTATGGTAAAGTCAAGTGGCTGGCCACATCAGAACACGTCAGCTTATTTTCTAGTCTTTTTGAAAACATTGCGATGGTTGTGGAATATAACAATACCATATTTTATAAAACGACTGGATAAGCTAAACTAAGTAGCAGAATTGTTTGTTCGTGTTTAAAAGAGAATTTTGAAAGCACAGAGATCCTGCTAACGATCACCCAGTCTACTAGCAAGATAGCCCTTTCTCTCTCTCACCCTTTGGTCAAGCCTCTATTTCAACTCAAGCGCGTGACACTTTCACCAACACCTCTAAAGCTTCCAACATAAATCAGAGGGTATAGTACGACATGCTAGACGACATCCTACACCGTCCTTATATATTCCCTGTGTGATAAAGTTTCACTTCTAATACGGCTGGCTCTAATACGAATGGGTGTTTAGATAGCGACTGGAATGGGATGAATAAAGAATGAGCGGTGCACAGTATGTAGTTGACAGGTAGAAAGCTATATATATTTAATATACCTAGAGAAGGAACAGGAATACAAGAGCAATTTTATGAGGTGAAAAAACTAGCTAGAGGGAAGCAAGTGTGAACTGCCTGTTACTAATTGGCTATTCATCTATTGTTTAGCTACTTTTGAAGGAGTGGAAATATTTAATTTCAGTCTAAATTAACTTTTTATCTGAATTATCACATTATCAGTTACAATAAAATAGTTTATTTTCAAAATTTAATCGAATAACGAGCAAATATCTATCAGCCAAGCGCATATCGAGTGTTCCGTACCAAGAGACTTCCAAAATACTTGAGGTATCAAATTCGTTCTTATTTGTCTTTGATATGATTATAATGAGAGAATTTGTGGATTTTTTAATAGTTTTAAGTTAAACTATTAATAAACAAACGACAGGTACAAAAATCACCTAAAAATTGCCAATTTGGGGTTCTCTCACTCTCTTATATATCCATTTAAAAGTGAAATAAATTTTTAAAAATTAAGCATAATTCTAGTTAAATAGAATACTTCACGATTCATCTTAAACATTTCTATTTTTGAAGTGAAACTTTTTTAGCGACGTATCTGATTGATTTTTTTTATTACAATAAAAGGGAAATAACTCAATAGAGGGGAAATAATTTTTTAAAACCTACTAATATTTCATGACAAATAAAATTTATTAAAATTAGGAAATTTAAATTATTTCAATAACATCTTCAGCTAAGGAAGTTTCACTTCCCAGTGAGCTTATGTGTATGAGGCTCACACATATTTATTTTTTCCCCCACATAAAATTTGACGCTCTACAAAATAATAAGTCGATTATATTTTAAAACCATTTTTGATATTGGGTAAAATGGTTACGATATAACATCTAAATTTCAAGTTTGTATCTTATTAGTTTACAAACGACAAATGTGGAGCAACATCAGTAAAGATATGTAACTTTATAATTAAAAGTCAGCATTGTTCTTGAATCGATTCTGACCTTTCACAAAAGACATGGTTTTAGCATCTCTCCAATATAAATTCTTTTTAACCGACTTCAAAATAGGAGGAGGTTCTCAATTCGACTGAATTTTTGTGTGTCTATGTTATTCGATTTCTTCGCCAATTGTGAACCGATTTTGATGATTTTTTTGCATTGGGTTCAGAATAGTTTTCCATGGTATCATATAAATTTCATTTGTATTGGACCTTTTTTGTTATGTATGTTCAGTTGTTCACGCATAATTTCTTTGTTTATGAACCGATTTTAATGATTCTTTCTGCATTTGAATCAGTGTATAGCTCCAAGGTAGCAAAGATACCTAACTATTTATTTATTCATTTATTTTTATATATGCTCAGCGAGAACTTTTTGCCAAGTGGATCGATTTCGATTATTCTTTTTTTTTTATTGGGACGGGGGTACCTTAGGGGTGGTCCCATATTAATTTGGTCAATTTCTGATGATATGATCAATGACAAAATATCGGAAATATCCAATTCTTATGAGCAAATAATGGAAATTATAATAAATCAAATATTTTATAAAATAAAAAAATAACAATCTTAAAACATTTATTTAAAGCCGGCTAACGTTTCGACAAAATTTCTCTATTTATGAATTGAATTTTATTATCATTTTCTGATTCATTCGCTCGACGCTTTTTCTTACGAGATGCATGCGAAATATTATCTTTAGACACTATATTATTAATATCACTAAAAAGAGAAAAATAAAAATAATTTTTAGAAAAAGAAAAACTGACATTAAAAAAATTAAATTCAACAAATAAAATAATGAGAACTCAAAAATCAAATAAAATCCACTAAAAGGTATAAAATAATTATCTAATTTAGTTACAACTTAACGATGAAATTTTTAAATGAAATAAATTTTTGAAGTCGGTGCCAAACAAACTATGTATATAAGCGAGCTTACGCGTATTCAATACACGCCAAACGTACTAAAATCCGTTGAGTGCAATTTACAAAATGCATATGTTTGCCACCGACTTCACAAAGTGATTTCATGTAAAAATTCCATCGTTTAGTTGTAACTAAATTAGATAATTATTTTATACCTTTTAGGTACTGCATTTTATTTTATTTTTGAATTCTTATTATTTTATTTGTTGAATTTAATTAATTTGAAGTCGGGTTTTTTTCTAAAAATTATTTTTTCCAGATTTGAATTCTGTAAGAAACAAGTTTCCAATCGAAATGTGTTCCGATTTCAGCTGTTATTTTCATTTTAATTTATTTGTATTTTATTCTTAACCTACAATTCAAGTGATTAACATACTATCTAATTATTTTGATTAGTTATGTCCATCGATTAAATTAATAAGTTGTAGGAAATAAGGACAATTAGTTTATGCAAGTATTTTTATTTTATGCCAACGTTTCGTCAACTTTGTTGACTTTCAGTGACTCAAACAATTTAATCTCTTTGCATATTTTTCAATTTATAAATATTCATTCTTAGCAAACATATATAGGCACAGATTGAAAATATTTCCTATATATGTGTTTGCTAAGAATGAATATTTATAAATTGACAAATATGAAAAGAGGTTAATTTGTTTGAGCCCTGAGGAAATCAACAAAGTTGACGAAACGTTGGCATAAAATAAAAAATACTTGCATAAGCTAATTGTCCTTATTTCCCTACAACAACTTATTAATTAATAAATAATATCTAATATGACAACTCAATAGATTAGCCTAATGGCCTAATTACAATTATTTATATAAAAATTGATAATCAAAGCGAATTTAAAAAAGAATCCGTTCAGAAAAAATTACTAATCTTGTAAATTAATAATTTCATATTCGATTGTAAATCCTAATCTTATCAGTATCTCAAGTAGTAGTATGTATGTTTGTGTGTAGGAGATTGCTAAGTGGATAGGACGAGAGTCCGTTTGTAACATTCATTCATTCAAAATGAACTTTAAATTTTTGCTCCTTTTTTGTTGTTTTTTAGTTCCATTGGTTCATGGGTCTCATTTGGAAAGACGATTTCCTATCCGTCGAAATCCCGGAGCGTTGAGACCCCCAAAGAATTTTCGTAAAAGTGAATCTGTTGAGACAAAATATTTCAATCAATACTTGGATCATTTTACTCCTCCGGATACAAGCAAATGGAAACAGGCACGTCACTTTCTCTCTTATTTTATATTAAATTATTTAGTTTATTTTCTAGATATATAACTGTTAAAGCATGTATTTTTGTGATTAAATTTATTTAAGGTTGAAGTTTTGTTTAAATTAAACATACCTAATTAATTTCTATTGAGCACAAACAAATAATAAAATAGAGTACGATTGTAATCAAAAAGAATCGTAGTTTTTTATTTTATATATTTGTGTTCAATAAATAATTATATTTAATTATATGTAATTTATACAAAATTTCAACCCCTTTTTTTATTTTAACAATTCAATCGTGAGTTTTCAGTCTATATAGTCGCTTGCAGATGTGTTTCTTAAATTTTGAAGTCCTTTGATTTAATAATCCATAAAAATTCAATCAAGTAGCTTAGCATACGTAGTCCCGATGATAATTTATTTTAATTATCACTATAAAATAATCATTTTGGATTACAGATTAGAAAATAAGCCGGACTTAAATACAGAGTTCCATAACTAATGCATATATTATAAATGTTGATGATGATAAAAATATTCTTATTTAAGATTTTTAAATTGTTCCTCTTGGAAAAGTTTCAAATCAATATTATAATTGGGGAGTCGTGTGGCTGAGATCGCTAGAGTTCTGACCTCTTCAGCATCGTTGTCATCGTTGATGATGTTCAAGAGGGAGGCCCAATTCCCTTGCTCGTGTAAAATATCTGACCGATTTAAACTTGTGGTGACACTAATACGGTCGTTCTAAGAAACCCTAATAATCAAACCTAATTCTAGTTAAAGAGATCTTCACAGGGTTCTCCAAAGCCTATAATAAAAAAAATATTTTATTTTGGACCCCACATAAAATTCGACCTTCTCCAAAATATTAATTCAATTAAAATTTTAATATTATTTTTGACTTTTTCGAAAATTAATATAATATTACTTCAAAATTTCAAGTTTTTAATCTATTTATATTAGTTTACAAGTTACACACTCTTCTGACAGTCTAGCAGACAAACAGACAGATATTCCGACGGCCACAAGAGGTTTACGTACGGTTAGTGTACCGATCCTTCTAAAAACTGTACTTAATTAAACATGATTCTATTTGCAATAATAATCACATAATTAACTATGCAATACTAAATGATACAATACACATACTATACCAACTTTTTATAAATTTCAACTTGTGTAGATTAAAAATTCAATTACCTAGTTTTCTAGCAGTTTAACAATATTTCAATTTTTTTTTATTGTCCTAAAAATATAGACTAATTTTAGTATTGCAGCTCTACTATACAAATAATGAATTTTACCGCCAAGGTGGGCCGGCATTCATTTTTATTGGAGGCGAATCGCCGGCCGGGATCGGCTGGATGACCACAGGGTTCATGGATTGAACAGGCACAACATTTTAATGCGATGTGCTTCCAGCTAGAACATAGATATTACGGATCAAGCCAACCAAAAGGGTAAGACAACGTGCCAAACACGATCAGAAAAATTAAAATCTTAAAATAGTATCATTAGACCTGCATTATATTAAAAATATCATGATTTTTCAACCAGAGGATGCTGTCCAAAAAATAGACGTTCATTTTTTTTAATTTTATTTTATTCTTCACTCATTTTTGAAAAATTTATCATAGAATTTTTCGTTATTTTTTTCAAATTTAAAATTAGATTTTTATCAATTGATATTTAAACAGAGCAGATAATATATATTCGTTTCAGCTTCTTCTGGTGATGTTTCAATTCTTTTCATAGTTGAAAACAGACTGATGCGCTCGTAGAAGACAAATAAAAATAAAATGTATTAAATCACTCATCAAAATAAATATTTGTTCATTTTACTTTAAAATGTCTGAAACGCGGAGAAAAATATTTTTCAACTATGATTTTTTTCTAATTGTGTGTCTGAATTCCGATAACCCAAGAACTGAAAGTCAAAAAGTTCTTCTGTATCAAAACATATTACCTACCTACTGATTAGATTTTGCAATATCTGGTTCCAAAGTCAGAATATATTTTTTGAATTATTCTATTGAGATTTTAAGAGGATGTATATATATATATATATATATATATATATATATATATACATGTATATCTAGTATAGCCATAATTGAACAATTTATATTTAAGTTTATTAATCATTACTTGGACGGCTCTAGTGTACCGAGTCTAGAAAAAGTTTTCACTTTTTTATTATTTAATGTGCGGGTGGGCGATTCTTTCATTAGAATCTGATTGATGAAAATAACTACAAAGGGTACGGATAGAACCATCTCTCTTTCTTTAGAGCTAAGGTGTATTGAAAGGATGAAAAATACAAGTTAAACCTGTCTCAGACTATTAGAGATTAATTTCTATTATTCTAGGAATGGCCATTTGCAATCGGACAAAAACGATACTCGTTATGTAGAGTGAGAGAATATTCATTTGGATTTCATTAAATCAAATACTTTTGCCCAAATATCTTTTAGTTCATGTTTCACAATTAATTTTTTTAATGCAATTTATAGATTTTAAATGAAAGTTATGGGACAAGTACATGTAAAATAATTCACTTTTTAAACTCATAAAATCAAAGTTTTTTCCACAAGATAGCTGAAGTGATTAAAATAGTTAATATTTTTTTCATATTCTTTAAATTTCCTAACGTTAAAAAGCTCCGTAAATTTTAAATTTTATATAAATTTAAATGAATTAGTTGTATATAGTATTTATTGAAAGCTTTTTAAGATTTGACATATTTTCAAATATAACACAGATGAAAATTCTCTTGACATTTTGGAATTTGCGGTATGCACCACATCCACAGCATCCATGGACTGCACTTTACAGATATATATTGAGACAAAATATGAATGTTGGATGTCACCCTGGGATCTAACCTTTCTTAAAATGATTACACAGCTTCTTTAGCAAAATCTGCACCATGTCAACTTGACTTTCATTTCTGGATCAGACGCTTTTTCAAGCCCACCAAACTTCTTACCCTATACAAGTGTCAAATTCGCCCTTGTCTCTAAAATGGCTCGCATCTGTGGAGGGGACACATCAGGCATTCCCCTTTTGCTACCTTAGATGCAATTCAAAGGCGGCTATCAGAGTAATAAGAGGTCCAGCATTTAATCGACACCCTGGCTCATCGTAGAACTGTCTCCGCCCTTTCCCTTTTTTATAGATACTACTATATGGTATTTTGTCTGATGAGATAAAATCAATAATCACTCTTAAAGTTTCGTTTTCGCGAATAATTGATTTTCTAGAATTCAACACCCCGTCGTGATTAAATTGGATATTAACGGCCAATTCGAGACTGGAACTCGCTTCCTCCGTCCGTTTTTAAAGCTCCATACGTATAACCTCCAGTCTTTTAAAACCCGCAACCCCAGATACATTCATCTCCGATCAAAATCAAATACACAATTAAAAATTGTAGCTTGTTGTTAAGTTTGAGAAGCACTGCTTTATACGAATATTTAAACGTTAAAACCTATATTATATATTTAGTTAAATAATATATATGTAACAAATTAAACATTAAGTTGAAATTCCCGTAGAAAAATTTCTGCATTTATACATTTAATCAACTTTTCGAGTTATTTAAAACATCGTACTTGATCACAAAATAACAACAAGAAATCTCAGAAAAGAGCAGCACTTTACAGCAACGCCTGTATTTAGACAACCTGAACTGTCGAGGGACACATTAATTGCATTCTTCAGGGTTTCATTTATTTTCAAGAGAAATAATCAAAATTTTATTTAAAAAAGAACATTTTAAATAAAAAAAAAATTTAAATATTAAAAATATATTTTGATGCAACCCAGACAGGACAAGGAGGCGAATCAACTAGTGAAACATTATTAAATCACATTTAAATTTATAGAAAGAACAAACATTTAAATTATAAAATTAGAGGAAATGTGAAACTTTTTTAAAACTCAGTACGATGTTTGCAGTAATAATTTTTTTAATGATAAATATCTAAATCTGATAATCCTTTCGAATTCATATTTTCTTACTTAGCGTTAAAAAGCCATTGTAGAATAATAGAAAATAAGAGATTAATCCCTAATAGTTTGAAACAGGTCTGAGCTTGTATTTGGCTAAGCTAGAGCGCCTTTATAAGTAATTAATAATAAACTTAAATATTAAATAAATAAAAGTTCCCCAAATCCTCCTAATCATTTCAAGAAATATTTTTAATAAAATAAATTGTTCATTTGGCATATATTATAACAGTGCCTTCCAATTACAATAAAATCATTCAAAAAATTATGTATTCTGCATTTTGGAACCAGAAGCTCTAAATACAGAAAGTCAAAAATATAATCAGTTCTCTCAATTAGAAATATAAACACTTTAGCATAAGAACCAACTTTCTATGACCTTTTGTTCTTACGATATCGTGTGTATCTGAATTCAGACACAGAGTCAGAAAAAATAATGGTTGAATATGATTTTTCTCCACGTTCCAGTGACACAATGAGCAAAAAAAGATTGACAATTTTTGAGTGAATTCAATATTAAGCTCGTCCGGCACGCAGGGGAAGTAGGTACAAAGTAAAAACAGAAGTTAGGTTAATCGAAATATAAACTTTTTGCCAAATTTAAAAAAATATATACAAAAAAATATGTACATGTATTTCTATTTGAATTGATATTATGCAAGAGTCGACAAGATAATCCACCATATAAGCTCGTGCTAAACCAGGAGGATTAAAAAATAGTTCGGCTTCAAATTTATGATTTTTTTTAAGTATTTATATCTTGTTAATAAGAAAGAAATATATGTAGATCATTTGGTTTTAATTAAATTGCGATATTTACCTGAAATAGCCAGATGAGTTTAAAGGTTAATTTAATGCACTTAGACACTTGGGGAGCTGTCAGCGTACTAGTGAACAATCGGTCTCCCGGCGGAGGGGAAAAATTGAGCTTATAGGGGGAGGAGAGGAGAGTGCAATTGACCACGCCTAATTACAAATTTTTAAGAAAATATTAATTAATAAATAAATAATTTATAAATCATTCAAAATTCTAATTATAATATCAGGTTCACAAAAAAATTCTAAAAATTTAACAACATATTTTAGGTGCCTAAGCTTATTTTTAAATGAATGCTCCCTTCAACGATATTTTTTTTAGTCTGCGGGCGAGCCTAATATTAAATTCAAGAAAAATTTTCAATATTACTTTACCATACATACATGGTATGATCAAGTATTGTAATCGTGGATGAAAAAGTTGTTTTTTTGCTTTGTTTTATAGAAATATTTCAAAAACGGCTGAAACTATTTTGATAAAAAAATTGATCAAAACCATGCTATTTTGGTCTAGAAAAAAACCTCAATGAGTGAACGTGGTAAAAATTATTTTGCTTGATAGCTAGTTAGTACCTTACCAAATTTTGTGAACGTTCTAGACCAAAAACTTAGTGAATATCAAAACGAAATTTCACATATAGTTTTGGTGCATTGAAATTAAGAAAAGCTGATTAATTTAAAATTTTAAAATTTTCAACCTAAAAAAAAAAAAATAAGCTGATGTAGCCATCCACATGACTTTACCATCCACCTGGCCCCTCTCTTATATTTAATACCAGCTGACGACCCTTCCCTGCTAATTTTAGTCTTTTAGGGGCCCGCTGATTATGTATACAAAATTTGGTTAAGTTTAATCCAAGTACCTAGATTTTCATTTTTTGACTCTCCCCTCGCCTATTTTGGGTGGTTGGTTTTAAGAGACAGTGGGAATCTCGTCATTCATTCGTGACGAGGCATTTGGCTATCTCAAGAAATACATAAAATACTTTCATGCCGTTTACGCTTTTTTTTAATTTCTTCACTTTGACAGCAGAAATGACATTGCGTCAACATAATATCTTAATCGTTCATATCTAAGTCTCAGAGCCTTGAAATTTGAAACTTAAGCTATCCAGAGGCTACATGAAGTACGACAAGATTTTGGCCAAAATATTTAGAAGAACCGGAAGTTGATGTTTATGTAAAGATTTTTTTAAATTTAGTGTATTTATCATGTGTCACGAGTTATTAGTCGTATTTAAATTTTAATCCGATTAGGAGTGTCGCGATGATTTCAAATAAGTGAAAATGTGAAAGTTGTGTGGTGAACACACCAGTTGATTAGTTTTGTAGTGATCTACTGATTATGTAACATGAATGGTTGAGTTTGGACCAAACGCAATTATTTTGTACAATTTTTTTAATCAAAATATGTAGTTTCAGCCGTTTTTGAGATATTTCGAAAAATTCAAGGAAAAAGCACTTTTTTCATACACGATTACAATACTTGACCATAGTTTGTAAAATAAAAAATAACTATTTTAGCTGTCACAAAAATGAAAACGACTTCTGATTTAGAATCAGAAACACCGTGACAAAAAAAGAAATTGATAAGAAAAGGGCTTAATTAAAAAAAAAGAAACGCTTCAAAAAATTAGCGTTAATTCATATTCTTTAGTACTCCTAATTCTTGATTGAGTAAAATAGATCCGGAACGCCGTTCCGGAGTTTTCCCTTTGAAATTAAGCTCTGGTTACGAATTTTCCCTTAAACCCTCCATTTTTTTTTCATTTCTTGATCGGTAGTCCAAATAGAAAAAAAATCTCTATTTTATAACCTGACCACCAAAACCTCAACAAGCAAATCAAAAAGAGTTTTGCATTCATCTCAACTAAAAATGGTTTCTTCTTTTAAGAAAGCATGAGTCTTTCAAGACTTATAGGTACTGCATCTTCATGCAACTATTAAATCGTTAAAAGAAAAAGAAAAAAAATAGCCGATTAGCAAATATTTTTAATTTAAATAAGCTGACGTGTTCTGATGTGGCCATCCACTTGACTTTACCATACAACCTGGCCCCTCTCCTTATATTTAATATTTAATAAAATTATTTATAATCATTTAGAGGAGGAAGGGGTTAGTTTTTGCATTTTTAGATTACTGTGGGCCCACTGATTATGTATACAAAATTTGGTTAACTTTGCTACAAGGGCCTAGATTTTTATTTTTTGACCCTAAACCCCTCCCCTCGCCCCATTTTAATCAGTTAATTTTTGCATTTTTAGACTTTTGTGGTCTCAATGATTATGTATACAAAATTTCGTTGAGTTTGGTACAAGAGCCTAGATTTTCATTTTTTGACCCTCTCCCCCTTTGGTGTGTTAATTTTTGCATTTTTAGACTTTTGGGTCCCTATGTATACAAAATTTCGTTGAGTTTGGTAAATGGCCAAGATTTTCATTTTTTGACTCTACACCCGACTCCCACCCCCAACTCCATTTTGGGCGGTTAGTTTTTGTATTTTTAGATTTCTGGTGTCCCACTGATTGTGTATACAAAATTTGGTTGAGTTTGCTCAAATAGCCTAGATTTTTAATTTTTAACCCCCCTAAACGCCTCTTAATTTTGGGTCGATATGCACCAAAATCTAATTAGCTCTTAATCTAAATGGACCAAAACTACGTGTGAAATTTGGTTTCATTCCAACTAGTTTTTTAGCTAGCTCGTCCACTATAATTTGGTAACGCAATGACTAACTAACTAACAACCAGACAACCAGACTAACAGACATTTTGACAAAACAATTATTATCTCGAAAAATATAATTTTTTCGATATTCACTTATTAGGGCTTTTTGTAGAGCGAAATGTCATGGTTTTGCTCAATTTTTTTAATCAAAATAGTTTCAGCCGTTTTTGAGATATTTCGAAAAAAAGAAGGAAAAAAAAACCTTTTTTCATCCACGATTACAATACTTGACCATACCCTGTATGGTAAAGTAAAAAAATTAGCAGCTAAACCTCTGAAGAAAATATCGGAAACCAGCTCAAAAAAGATAAGATAAAATTTGATATCCGTGGCGTGTACAAAGTTAATTCGAAACAACAGTATATTATTAAATTGTAAGTATTTAAACTAGAGGAGGAATTTAATTTTGAAATACTAGACGATCGATTCCCCAATAGTAAATGAGGATTCTCCAGTCTAACCGTGCTACCAAGAGACTACGTCAATAACAAAATGTATCAAAATTAAATTCCTCTCCTAGTGCATATATTTGCAATGAACATATTTGTTCTGAACAGATAAATAATACAACGACAAAGACCCCACCTATGAAACTTCTAAAGCTCCGAATCCCATCTTATTGCCTATCGAACCTTTATAAAGTTCACTGATTATCAGACAACATTCCCATACCGTTTTCTTGAAAAACTATAATTGTGAAAAATAATAAATAATATATTTTCTAAATAATTAATGTAAAGATTTAAGCATCTTTTTTGAATTTAATTTTTGGAAAAAAGATGGAATTTTTCATAAATCAACCCTTAACCACAATAATATTAAGAAACGAATTTTATTTTTATTTAGGAATGAATTTAAGATTTTAATAGAAATATTTTTACATTGCATATCAGAGGGCTTCGTTCCCTCGGGAATCGAACCCAAACTCTACCTTTCTTGCCGGACAGTTAACCAAACCCTCAAGACAAATCTCTCTCCGATAATGAACATATAAGATTCCTGAGGGGACGAGGCCTTCTGATATGGAATGTAAAAAATGTCTACTGAAATCTTAGATTCGATCCTAAATAAAATACATTCGTTTCTTGATATATTTTTTGTTTATCTTTTTTCTTTTTTTTAAGGAATCTAAGTGTGGAAAACATGAAATATCTAACAAGTGAACAAGCATTAGCGGATTTAGCATATTTTATTGAATCGATGAAAGTGGATTATAATTTGACAAAAGAAACAAAATGGGTTGCTTTTGGTGGATCGTATGCCGGCAATCTTGCCTCTTGGCTTCGTTATAAATATCCCCATTTGGTCCATGCAGCTGTCGCCAGCAGTGGTCCAGTTTATACGAAACCAGACTATTTCGGTAAGATTTTTTATGAATTTAAACTCAAGAAGGAGCTGAGAAGTTGCAGCGCCTATAGGTATTGACAGACCTTTGCAATACCAAAGACTTTCTAAAAGTCATAGGGATTAACGTGTGAAATGGTTCGACCTTCTCCAATTTGATTGAGAAGAGGTGGGAAGGGGTGATGAATAGTGGGCAAAACAGGCTTTGGGAGAATTATCAATTTTAACTCATGTTAGAACATGCAAGAATAGTACATATATATAAAATAGAGGATGGGTTGAAACTATGGGCCAGCGAATCAATAGATACAGTAAGGGTCGATTCGTCGATAGTTTAGATCGAGGAGTGAACCGCGATTGGAATTAGATGTACACGTCTTTGGAATTATGTGGAATTATTTTGGAATTCATTAGATAATGTCTCTTCATCTATTGTCTTCCACTTGGAAATGAAAGTGGAAGTGGAAGTAGGTGTACCCGATATTAGGTCGCGGTTCACCCCTCGGTTTAGATAGATGGATCTAAATTTGTTTATTCATAAAAGTTTTCAAAAGTATGATTATATCAATAGATCCCTTCAAAATATTTTTTTTAATTTAATTATTTTTGATATCCTCAATCTGTATAAATACCTATTGGACAATTCATTCTAAATGGTCAGCCAATGCGAAAATTATTATGAGAAAGTTCAAGTTATTTTGCGCGTTTACATAATATATCAGAGGGGTTTGCTCCTCATAGGGTAGCCAATTGTTCCGGATTGCTATTATTGGCACTCGAGTTCAATTCCCGAGGGGGGTAAAAATCACCCTTCTAACCAGGGATGATGCGAATATTTGCAGCCGCATCCGCAAATGCGGAGCTTCCGCATAGATTTGGACATCCACATCCGCATCCGCAATAATCAATGCGGATGTCCATGCGGATGCGGATGTAATACAAGTTGCGACAAGAAAGAAATTGGGCGGGACTAAAAAAAGAGTCAATGTGGATGAAAATCCTCTTAAATGGTGGAGTGTTCATCGAGAGGAATTTAAGATATTATCACCGATAGCACGAAGATTTTTATCCACTCCACCAGGCAATGTTCATAGCGAACAATTATTTAGTATCGCGGGTTTAATTTACAAACCTCTGCGTAACCACCTTGAATCAGAAAAGGCGGCAATATTACTCTTTATTAAGTATAGCGCTCCTATTTTTAACTTCACTTACTAATATGAAAATTAGTAAGTGAAGTTAAAAAAATAGGAGCATTATACTTAATCCTAATTTTCATTAATAAAAATGTTAATAATTACTTTATCATTGTTTTAATTCTTCATTCATATACTATATTTATATAAGATCTTAAACATCCACATCCGCGGATGTGAAAAAATCGGCATCCGCAACATCCCTGCTCCTGACATATAATTAAAAATAACTCATTTTATCCCGTATCTAATAGATGACACCCGCTTGTATTTATTTTCGAAAATGTTTTTATGTGAAGCTTCTTTAGCTAATTAGGGTAAGTTAGCCAAAAATATAAGAATTGATAAATGTACCTCACTTTTGAGTGAGGTCTCAGATCTCTAGCTCAAACCATTCTAGGCATACGACAATTTGACATTTGCAAGTTGGAAATTTCATTATACTGTCAAAAAGGAAAGACTTATTAAAACTTTGTGTTTTAAAATTTCAAGACCACTTTTTTTTAATATTAATTGATTTAGGAAAGATAAATTAGAGACAAATTAAGAATATTCTTCAGGTTTAGATGGAAATAAAATTCTGGCCAAAATAATTGATTCTTTATAAACACAACAAGTGTTTTAGAGGATCTATAAGCTAACAAAGAAACTCTTTGTGCTAATCTATCACATGGCTAATCTCCTGAACATTCTCTTCCATTAAAGTGTTCTAAATTTGATCTATTTGGTCCCTTGTTTGAACACGAAGATCGCTAACTAGACTTCATCAGAATTAACAGAACACTTGACAAGATGGAGAGATTTAATGATTTCAAACTGAAAATAACTTTGAATCATGCATTAATTTAAGAGGTATCAAAATATAGTTAATTAAATAATTAATCAAATTTAAAATTATTCTATGAGAGTTCGATTTTGTATTAGAAGCAGAAAAGCGAAAGTTTCTATCAGGTTATCACAAAATATTTGTATATTTTCAACATTTGTATATTTTCAAACCTGTCAGTAAATTATTTTCTTTTCGTTCTATTCGTATTGTTTCATCTCTATTTTAAAGTTATTAAACTTTTAAATAGTGATCAAATTGGAGGAAAAAATGAAACCTTTTTCAAGACTTGATATCCTGTGACTTGGAAATTTCAGCGAACATTTTGAAATAAAGAGTTAAAAAATTGACATAGAAGAGAAGTTTATTAATATGAACATATGATGTGAATTTCAGCTTAGTTGCAACAAGTCAATATCTTTCCATATAGTACTATTGGTTATTCATCTGATTTTTAAATAAAAAATCCCAAAAATCTAATAAGCTCTTTGTTTTAGAGAAATAAAGTTTTAAATATTAGTTTTATTTCGTTTCTTAAAGCAATTGATCCGCAAAAGTTAAATAATATAATCAATAATTTCTTATTTTTTATTGTTCTATTTATTTATTATTTATTTATTATTTTTATTCATTATGTATTATTTTCATTGTCTGTGACACTATTTAATTGTTTGTAATTAATTACTTATTTATTGTATACTAGCTTTAAGGCTCCGCCTTCATGGCCTTTTGCATAACCAGGGGCTGCTTTATTGATGTTTTATTAGTTACAAAGAATAAATATAATTGTTTTATTATAAAGTCTTAAATAGATATAATTTGAGATTCTATTTAACTGTAATATACACTCATGACAAATAAGATGAAACAAATATTTAAAATGTAGGTATTAAAAATCCACTTGTTATCATTAAGGGGAAAATAAAAAAAGTTATATTATATGTAGGTATTATTATAGATAAGAAGACTTGAAAATTACAATTATTATTCATTTTGCTAGAGACAAAAGTATATACAATCTATTTATAAAAGATTATCTTATTCTCAAACTTGAGTTGTTTATCATAAAAGAATTTAGTCTTATTGATTTTAAGTCGATTCTTCCGCGTTTTCAGTAGAGGTTGCCATTAATAGTCAAAACATCAAAAATGGAATGCAATAAGGTTATTCCTCTAGTATTAGATGAGAATCGATCGTTATTTTTGATTTTAACTCGATTCCTCCATGTCTTCAGCAATGGTTACCAATAATAATCGAAGGGTCAAAAATCTAATGTAGAATTCTTATTCCTCAAGTATTAGATGAGAATCGATTGCTATTTTTGATTTTAAGTCGATTTCTCCATGTCTTCACCAATGACTACCAATAAAAACCGAAACGTCAAAAATCGAATGTAGAATGGTTATTCCTCGACTATTAAATGAGAATCGATCATTATTTTTGAATTAAAGTCAACATGAACTGCAAATTACAAGTGATATCTGATTAATAATAAAGAAATAAACATATTAATATTTCAAATGAATTTGGATACAGTTTAGCAATGATCCATTGCAGTTTATTTTTTAATTTTTGTTTTTAAATGTACTTTAAAAAAATAGATAGTTTTTTAAATCTTTGTTTCATTATTAAATTCTTCTTCAACGATAATGTGGTTAGAACTATTGAAAATGAATGACACTCAAAAATCTTACAACAGGGCCGCCAACACTTGTTTTTTTGCTCGTTTAGTTCTTTTATTGTCTGACAAGCTATGTTGGCTAACCTGAATTTTTTTTTAGTTTTTCCCGATTTTTCCAATTTTCCGGGCAACTTTTCCAATTTTTTTTAAGTATTAACCTGAATTGGACTATTACGAACATTTAAAAAAAAATTAGCCAAATTGGTCCAGGCATTTAAGAGATCTGCGCTTACAAAGAAACAGAAATTCATTTTTATTATATAGATTTGATTGTACACAATTTTATAATTGTTATGCATAATTTATATTTGGCTGTGAAAATTTTAGACTCACTATAATTGGAATTCATTCCGAGGCCATTAAGAGGAGAGAGAAAAAATCTTAGTCTATAGGAGAGAGAATGCGTGTTCAAGTACTGCCGGGTGCTCAATTCATTTTTCCCTTTCAAAAAATAATAAAAAAAAATTCTAAATATGTAGAATTAACTAACATAAGAAATTATTGATGATATTACTTAAATTTTGAGGTTTAATTGCTTTAAAATCTTTGTTTTGTTAGTAAAAGTTTTTGGAATCAAAATAAACCTTCTTTTAGAGCTCTTTTCTTAAGTTATTGTGGTTTTGGCAATTTTCTGTCAATGGCAGGCAGACAGAAATGACCCCTTCCTTAATTAAGGAAATATATTATTTATTTATTTTTTTAATTCTTGATAAATGAAAACGATGATGAATGAGCTTTAATAGTTTTGATATAATTAATAAGGAAATAGTAAAGAATTCAAATTAAAAAATAATCAAAATGAGCCATCAGACAAGAAAAATAAATATAATAATATATAAGACAAGTTTCAAGTTATAAAAAATAATTCACTAAGGCTCTTCATTCTATTGATTAGATGGGATTTTTGATGGTTATAGCTAGGCGTTTCCGATTTGCTCGGGACTGGCTCTGTTTGAATGTATGGTCCCGGTGCGGCGGCGTCGCCCATGTTTTCTTTTTTTTTTTTTTTTAATTAAAAAGTGCCCAATATACACGAAGTCAAAATTTCACCCTTGTAAATTCTAAATTAGTGAACACGAAAACATTATTTGTGAACTAAATTTTAGTGAATTTTTTGAAAATAAGAAAGAATTTTTAAAGAAAGTTCACGCTAGGGATAAATATTAATAACTTTTTAATACTAAGATATGTTAAGTTAAAAATAATTTAATTGTTGTTTTTGTTAACTACTCCATTAATTAGCCTTTTTGAATCATAAGTACTTTTGCTTATTATAAATAGGTACTTCTATTTCTAAAAATCACATAGAAGACGCTCACTTTCAGTTCCAAATAAACTCTCAAAATCAAAAATATTATGATAAGGTAGTTCTTTCGCGACAATCCACACAAAAAGTTTTAGCCTCGTGCACCACTCTATACATATGAACGGTACTAAAATTTTATGTTATGTTTTTTTAACGTGACTGTACTTTTCACACTACTATATTCTCTTTATGAATGGATCGTTTCCAAGCGATTGTTCTTATATCCCCTCCACTAAAAATAATCGCCCAAATATGTTATTTTTTTTATATTTTTTATCAAAACTACGATGTAAATAATTTCAATTTTTTTTTAAGTTACTCCGAATATATTATTCTAACAAATATTAGTTTTTTTATCAAAATGGCGAAAGTCCTTCAATGAAAAAAAAATAAAATAATGATCATTTCTCCACCCTTTCCCAATCTACCATATGTAAAAAATTTCATTTTTAATTGCAATTATTTCATGTTTGGTGTGTTAAATCGTCTTCAAATTTTAACTGTGTGTTTATTATGATTTTAATGATTTTCAATCCAAGTTTCGAAAACTTCTTGAATTTTTGCATTTGAGAAAGAACTAGCTTAAGTCTAGTTATAGCAATGTTTTTTTTTTCAAATATATACAACAGCTCAAATATCTATGGTAAGATTTTGAATCTCCCAATAAGATATATGTTGGCCTTCTAATCAAGCTAGCGCGGGTTCAAGAGCCAGACTCGCTGCAAATATTTGACCGGCTATAATCTGATCCCTTCAAATGAAGGCAATGGGAAACCACCCATGTGAAAAATTTCCCCAGGAATATTACAATAGAAAGGATACTCTCATTTGTAATCGCCGACGCTCTGAATCGAGTATGGCACTTGAAGTAGATATAATAAAAACGTATCCATTAAAATTATTAATTCTTTATTTGACTGTTTTTTAACTGTTTTGATTTTTCTGGTTGCTTTTATTAACTACACTTGTGTAACTCTAAAATATAGAATCCATATTAAATCATTTAGTAAAAATCTCTTTATTTATGCACACTCTATTTTGTTTTTGTTTACAGAATATTTGGAAGTTGTAGCCGATTCTCTTGCATACTACAATCCCCAGTGTTTAGAACCGATCCATCAAGCAACTCAACAAATGGAAGAAATATTAAAGGAATCAACGGGACGGACACAAATAGAAAAAATATTTCAGTGAGTGTTGATCTCAGATTTGCACCCCCAAAGTTTTTGTAATATTTGAAGATAATGGGCCCAAAATTAAGAGACGTGAGGGTTCTTTCGTAAATAATTAAAAAATATTTTATTATATATTAAATATAAGAGAGGGCCAGGTCCATAGTAAAGTCATGATGATTGCCTCATTATTTTATTTAATATCTGGATTAATTTTTTCAGTCAATTCAATATTCTGCCTACCCAACAAATCGTGTTGTTTATAAAGAAATTTATAAGAATAGTTTATTGGCAAGGGCGTAAGTGAAATTGAATATTCTCTCTATAATGAGTATCGTTTTGGTCCGACTGCAAAAGACCATTCCTAGAATAATAGAAATCAAGAAATTAATCTCTATTAGTCTGAAAAAGGTTTTAACTTGTATTTCCAATACACCTTAGCTTTAAAGAAATAGATATCATTTTATCTGCGCTCTTTGAGGTTATTTTCATAGATCAGATTCTAATTAAAGAATCTCTCACCCGCACATTAGATAATAAAAAAGTGAAAACTTTTTCAAGCCTCGGCACACTAGAACTGCTCTAGTAATTATTAATAAACTTATATAAATTGTTCATATATGATTATGGTTGCATTTTAGCCACTGGACCAAGCAGATATTAAAATTTTGTTATTAAAAATATATATTAAGCTTACAAATTTACATATAACATCTACAGTTAGAGAAGTTTCACTTCCCATGTGAGGTTATGTTGATGAGGGTTACACATTTTTTTACTTTCACACGTATATTCATAGAATGACACCTACTTTATACCCCCTTCTTTTTATTTCAATCGGATTCAAAATTTGACACAACTAATAAATCATGACACTTGAAAAATACACTAATTTTTAAAAAAATCTTTAAAGACGTTTTAGAAAAAAATTAAAAAAATCGAAAAATCTTTCATATAAATGTCCACTTCCAGTCTTCTGATTTCAACCACACGCTTGATGTACTCCTTCTAGCCTATATCAAGCTTAAGTTTCGAATTTCGTATCTCTGAGACTTATGTTTGCGAAACGCAGGGAGGAGAGAACTCTTACGTACGTAAACATCAACTTCCGGTTTTTCTATTTTAACCAAAATCTTGTTATTTCTCTTGTAGCCTCTAGATAACTTAAGTTTCAAATTTCAAGGCTACGAATTTCCGAAGACGAGATATGAACGATTAAAATATTTATTTTACGACACTCCTAAATTACAGCCCCTTCCTTCAATGGGATTAAAAATTTGATACAACTATTAACTCATGACACTTGATAAATACACTAGTTTTTAAAATAATCGTTACAGCCGGTTTTGACAAAATCAAAAAAACGAAATAAACGAAGGGGGTGTAAATTAGTAGTGTCGCGATGACTTCAAATAAATGAAAAATGTGGTCGTGTGGTGAACACACCAGTTGATTTTTCATTGGCATGGACCCCTTGCAGGTCATCGTGGACCTCTGGGAGTCCACGTGGTCCATTTTGGGAACCACTGGTTTAGATGAACTCTCATTGGTTTAAGCCTGAATCCAGATTTTAATGAAATGGTAGAAAAGAACAGTTGCTAATCATTTTTAAAAACCTTAATGCTTAATATACATATTTGATTATATGTTGTTGTATCTGTTCCAGGACTTGTGAAGGGATTTAAAAACAGATAACGACCTAGGAATTCTTTTCCAAACGTTGTCACAAGATTTTGCTGGAGTGGTTCAGTACAATCTGGAAACGAATCCGGTGAATATCAATACTTTATGCGACATTATGACCAATACATCTTATGGCGAGCCAATTCAAAGGTACGCGAGAGTACACAAATTTCTCAACAACCTGACTCCGGATCAATGCATCGTGACCACCTATGACAATCTCATAAAATATGTCAGAGTGGAAGACGTTAATTATCATTTTAATGGAGGTGAGCGATTTCTTCGTTTCTTTCTTTTTCTTTCGTTATTGTTTATTATTTATTTATTAATATTTTTTGTTAAAAAGGACGCCAATGGATTTATCAAACTTGTACTGAATATGGTTTCTATCAAACTTCGTCACAAAAAGATCAGATTTGGGGAACTCGTTTTCCATTGGAGCTCTATATTCAGGAATGTGAAGACATGTATGATAAAAGGTATTTTATATCACTCAAGGTATATTTCCGTCATTTTTTTATAGGTTCAAATGAAAGAAAAATACTCGTCTTTAAAAAAGTTCTATACCTACAATGAAGACCCTGTGATCTCGAAATTTCGAATAAAATAATTTTAAAAATGTATTATCATAAATGGGCTAGGTTTAGAAAGATTGCATATTTGAAAACAATTGCAAAAAAGTTATGCTTTGAAATGAATAAGGAATTTAATGTTATTTATATTTACTTGCTTTACGGGCAGTAGTAATACCTTAGCAAAAACAGCAATAAAGATAAATTTTATTCGAAAAAGGCAACCATTAATTTAGGCAAAACATGAGATCAATTACAGAAAAGTGCGTGAAGTTCAAATGATGAATTTGAACGCATGCAGTATAATATTGAATTTCTATGCACCATGCAGGTGAAATGATATAAGTAATCGGGTTGGGAAGAGACGGGGCTGATGAGGACTGCAGCCTCCTCTCGAAATTTATCAAAATATACAGTAGGGAATATATTTTTGATTTGATTGTAAATTTATAATAAATAAATATGCACAACCAAAAATGAAAGTTAAATTCACCAAGAATAATTAAGTTGAGAAAATAGTACTTTCAATTAAAATACATTATTTCCATTTTGAATGACAAAATTTATGGATTCTAAATTTTTAATTTAAATTATTTTCATGAAACTTGGCTGGTTACGAATTTAGTTCATTTACCCTAATAACATAATACCTAAGTAACAGCCAAGTTTCGTGAAAATAATTTAAATTAAAAATTTAGAATCAATAAATCTAGATTGTCATTCAAAAGAATGCATTTTAATTGAAATTACTATTTTCTCAACTTAATTATTCTTGGCGAATTTAACTTGGCTAGACACTAGATTTCATTACTTTTTCCACAGAAGTGTTTTGGGTGGGATTTCTTTTTGTAAGATAATATTTAACTTTCTTTTTTGTTTATTTATTTTTTTGAGGGGGGTTAATTTACCCTACAATTTTCACCTCTTCGTTTTAGAAGTTAAGAGTAACAAAGTTTTTGTGATTAATTTTCACTTATATTAATCCCCAGAACTAAATTGCCAAATTTTAGCATCCTATATAGGGTCATTAGGTACATACGAGGGGTGAACTGCGACCTAATATGCTGTACACCTACTCCCACTTATACTTCCAAATATTTCCAAGGACTTCCAAATATTTCCAAGTACTTCCAGATATTCCCAAGCACTTCCAAATATTTCCAAGTACTTTCAAATATTTTCAAGTACTTCTAAATATTTCCAAGTACTTCCAAATATTTCCAAGTACTTCGGAAATACTTGCAAAGAGGTGTACACCTACTTCCAATCGCGGATCACCCCTCGGGTACATATTTAAAAATGATGAATATTTTCTATACAATCTTCACTCTTTCATTTTAGGAGTTGAAAGAGAAAAAGTCTGGTTTTTTGGAATTTTTCCTTCATTTGTGTCTCAAACTCAACCAGCCTGCGAAATTTCATGATACTGGAATTATTAGAAGTACCATTTAGGTTTTGATGACCTCTCAGTCAGTCTGTCAGTGCCAAAATTAGCCAGCCATTTTCTCAAATCCATATCTCAGAATCTATTTAAGCTATATTATTGATATTTGCTACTCTCTTCAAGATGGATTACATAATTTCATGTGTATAATTTTAAGTATGTTTCTCCAATGGGTTCTGAGCTGCAGGATGGTCGAAATTGTTCGTGGAAATATCTTATAGCATTTACGGCCAATGCGCTCGAACTTGGCATGTGCATGCTGAAGGTTATGATAAATATTCTCAAAGTGCATTAGTAGATCACTTATCTAAAAACTAACGGCTCATGTTGTTTGACTTTGGCTATTCTACATGAAGCTGTCGTCTGTGCTTTCAACATTTCAAGGATTTTGTTAATAATTTTTATAATAGATCTTGTATAATAGACAAAGCCGAATGTTTTACAATTTCCTTCTTTGTTCGGCTCACTAATCCCGTATTTTGGGGTCGGCGTTTTGGATTTTGACTGTCCATTCTAGACATTTTGCAATAATTTCCGGAAATTGGAAATAGAAGGAGAGAGGATAGAAATCCAAGGATAAGACAGAATGGCGGAAAATGGTGAATGAGCTTTGCTGATCGCCGATAAATGAATAATAATATTTAATGTAAAAGAAATTGTCAACATACTTTCATTTAAATACATTTTATGAATGTCAAATACCATATGCATTCCTAAATGATTCGACAGTATTTTTTTGGATTTTGTTAAATTAAAACAATTTATCAGAATTTATTAAGTATACATATGGTAGTTTTTTTTTAAAATAGGCCAATAGAAATTTTATTAATTTTTGTTAAAAAGTAAAATATTTAGGTAAAAAAGAATCCAATCAAGGCGGCAAAGCTTTGCAGAGGGTGCTCATCTATTCATCTGCTCCCTAGTTCCTACTTCAATTTAATCAGCTTGAATTCAGACCTGCTTCTTAAGCAAAATTGCTACACATTCGATCTTTTAAGATCTTTTAAAATATCCTTTTTACAGTGTTTACTATTTATATAAATACTAGCTGCAAGGCACGCCCCCTGGACCCCCAGCCCTCGACCACCCCCCCGCACTCCACCCAGCACCCCACCCCCGCACCATGCCCAACCCCCGTCCCCACACCACCACCCCAACACTCCATTCCGCACCCTAACACACTACCCCCCAAACCCCTCCAGCACCCCACCCCCGTTCCCAACCCCCGTCCCCACACCACAAACCGCACCCCATCCACCCCGTGCCCTCCAACCCTGCGCACCACACCCCCGCTTAGCCCCCTGGACCCCACCCCCGCTATGCCCCCTGGACTCCACCCCGCACCCACCCCCACCCTACTCGGCCTCACTCCTCACCCCACCCCCGCACCCAGTTTTTGCATTTATAGCCTTCTAGTGACCCACAGATTATGTAAACAAAATTTGGTTGAGTTTGGTCCAAGAGCAAGAATTTTCATTTTTTGACCCCCCCCATTTCAGGTGGTTTGTTTTTGCATTTCTAGCTCTCTAGAGTCCCACAGATTATGTATACAAAATTTGGTTGAGTTTGCTCCAAAAGGCAAGAATTTTCATTTTTTGACTCCCCTCCCTTTTTAAGTGGTTAGTTTTTGCATTTCTAGCTCTCTAGACTCTCTAGAGACCCACAGATTATGTATAATAAATTTGGTTGAGTTTGGTCCAAAAGCAAGAATTTTCATTTTTTGACCCCCCCCCTTTTTAAGTGGTTGGTTTTTGCATTTCTAGCTCTCTAGAGACCCACAGATTATGTATACAAAATTTGGTTGAGTTTGCTCCAAGGGCAAGAATTTATATATTTTTCTCCTTCCCCCCTTTTTGGGTGGTTTTTGGGGGGAATTTTTTTAAACAAAAGTTGTCAGAAATCACATCCCCTACAACTTTTCTCATTATAAAATATATATAAGAATGGTAGACATATAGTAAAGTCAGGTGGTGTGTTTAATTTACTTCCAGATTTTTATTAACTATTTTAGATTTAACGGAGAATTTTTAAATTCCATGATTGATAATCTCGAATCGAATGTTCGGCACAAGGGATATACAAGCAACTCGAGTTTGTCTACGTTCATGGTTCTATAGACCCTTGGCATATTCTTGGGTTGTATAATTCTACTTCAACGGATTCACCCGTCCATCTCTTATTAAGGGTACTTTATAATCCACCTTTTCTTAATTTTAATAATATACATAATTTTTCATTTGTTGTTTAAGGTGGTTCCCATTGTGCAGATATGTATAATTCGTCACATTCAGATCCAGAGTCCATTATCGTAGCACATAAACAAATTCAACAATATTTAGAACAATGGCTATAATATGTATCTAAATTAACATCTTATCATTAAAATTAATTTTGTGAATATTTATAATTGCAATTGTTTTTCTATCTTATTTAACCTGTTTATTAGTCGTATACACAGTTGGCACTGAATCTATTCCACAAAGATCTTACATCTATATAACATATAGCCATATCAATTATTACCAGCGAATATCTGTATTGGAAAAAACTTTTTTTAATTTTTGACCCACCTCCCATTTTAGGTGGTTGGCTTTTGGGTTTTCTGTATTCTAGAGCTTCACAGATATATTATGTGTACAAAAAATTTGGTTTAGTTTTTGCATTTCTAGTAGGTACTCTGAGGCACCACACAGATTAAGGGTAGAAAAATTTTGTTCAGGTAGCTTCAAAAGGCCTAAGAATTTTTAATGTTATCCTTCCCCATTTGGGTGGTAGGTTTTAACATTTCTACTCTTCCGTGCGTTCACACAGAGCCAGAGTACAAAATTTGGTTGTGGTAGGTCTAAAAGGGCTTATAATTTTTAATTTTAATCATTCCCCCATTTTTGTGGTTGGTTTTAACATTTATTCTATTCCAGGCGTTCATAGATTAAGGGTAGAAAATTTTGTTCAAGGTAGGTTTAAAAAGAGGCTTATAATTTTTAATTTATTGATAATCTATATTTTGGTTGGTTGGTTTTTAACATTTCTACTCTTCTATTCGTTCACAGATTAAGAGTATAAAATTTGGTATGGAAACTGAGTCTAAGAGAGCTTATAATTTTTAATTTAATCATTCCCCATTTTGGTTGGTTGGTTTTAACATTTCTACTCTTCCTAGGTGTTCACAGATTAAGAGTACATAATTTGGTATGGTAGGTCTAAAAGGGCTTATAATTTTTTAATTTTAATCATTCCCCCATTTCGGTTGGTTGGTTTTAACATTTCTACTCTTCTATTCGTTCACAGATTAAGAGTATAAAATTTGGTATAGGTAGGTCTAAGAGAGCTTATAATTTTTAATTTTAATCATTCCCCTATTTCCGAGTGGTTAGTTTTAACATTTCTACTCTTCTAGGTGTTCACAGATTAAGAGTACATAATTTGGTATAGGTAGGTCTAAAAGGGCTTATAATTTTTAATTTTAATCATTCCCCATTTTGGGTGGTTGGTTTTAACATTTATTCTATTCCAGGTGTTCATAGATTAAGTGTAGAAAATTTTGTTCAGGTAGGTTCAAAAGGCTTATAATTTTTAATTTTATTGATAATCTATATTTTGGTTGGTTGGTTTTAACATTTCTACTCTTCTATTCGTTCACAGATTAAGAGTATAAAATTTGGTATAGGTAGGTCTAAAGAGAGCTTATAATTTTTAATTTTAATCATTCCCCCATTTTGGTTGGTTGGTTTTTAAACATTTCTACTCTTCTAGGTGTTCACGAGATTAAGAGTACATAATTTGGTATAGGTAGGTCTAAAAAGGGCTTATAATTTTTAATTTTAATCATTCCCCCATTTCGGTTGGTTGGCTTTAACATTTCTACTCTTCTATTCGTTCACAGATTAAGAGTATAAAATTTGGTATAGGCCAGGTCTAAGAGAGCTTATAATTTTTAATTTTAATCATTCCCCTATTTCGGGTGGTTAGTTTTAACATTTCTACTCTTCTAGGTGTTCACAGATTAAGAGTACATAATTTGGTATAGGTAGGTCCTACAAAGGGCTTATAATTTTTTAATTTTAATCATTCCCCCATTTTGGGTGGTTGGTTTTAACATTTCTACTATTCCAGGCGTTCATAGATTAAGGGTAGAAAATTTTGTTCAGGTAGGTCAGAAGGCTAAGTATATTTGCATTTTTACCCTCTTCTCCATTTTGGATGGTGGATTTTTGTATCAAGTTGTATTTTCTCGAGAACTAAATATGTATGGAAAATACAGCTTCGTCGGATAATAAGAAGTGAGTTAAAATTCGGAAACAAATTTGGAACCAGAAAAACTTCATACAAACTTTGCAAGTTAAATAAAAGCTTGTAATTACAAAAGTATCAATAAGTAATAACTAGATGCAAAGAGATAAAAGCGCTAGTCGAAAATATAACCATAAAAAAGCTGTTTCCCAATAAATTTTTTTAAAAATAAAAAATATATATAACTTTATCCTGACTTTATTCTCTGTAAAAAACAAAAAAAAAAAAAACAAGCCTGTGAAATATAGGAGTTGGATGATTGTTCGAATATCTTGGGCACTTGGGCCGATAGATGTTCTAACAGGAATGAGATGATTAAGAAAAGTAGAATATTTATAGTTTTTAAGGAATTTGGTGTTGGTACTTGCAGGAAACATTTTTTAAAATTATTGGATAAAAAATACTTGGTAGGTTTCACATTAAGATATAAAAATAAAACGAATTTATTTTTGGAGAGACTTTAATCTCGATATATACATTTCGGGTGGCTAACCCATCTTCAGGAGCAACAGAAAGTAACTGATATTTATAGGCCAAAGATCAATTGAAACATAGATATCGGATTAAAGTCTCTCCAATGGCTTTGGTCTCATAATCTTCATGTTAAGACCTGCTTTATCCAATAGACTCGTACATTTTATTCACAGAGTTTCTAATCTTCTTTGTGTGAGGTTGGCATTTTTAAATTCGAAGTTTTCTGCAGTGGTTTTAATAACCTTGTCTTATTACTTTCTATTATTTAATAATAAAATTATTATAAGATAATAAATGCTTTCTGAGTCCTGAGCCTTTCTGCGCCCAATGCTTTGAACATCAACAGGATTTTTAATGGGCGTTGATTATTAATCAAACATGAAAGATATTAATTTGCCGATGGTAATAGATTCAAATTTACTAGAAAATCATAAGATGGTGTCATCTATTAAATCCGATGGAATGGAATATTTTTAATTATATGTCAGAGGGTTGTTTTTCACCCCCTCGGGAATCGAACCCGAGTGCCAGTAACAGCAATCCGGGCCATCTGGCTCACCTGCGGGATACGAACCTCTCTGACATATGTAAACGCGTAAAATATTTTACTCAAAAGATTGTTATCTTAATTTGTAAAATTTCGCGATATAGTGATTCTAAATTTAAACATATAGCCATGCCATATAATTTAAATAAAGGTGGTTGAGTGTTTCGAATTTTGAAGAAATTCAAAATTCGAAGGGCAATGGAATGACTTTTCCTAATTTAATATGAAAGATATTAATTTGCCGATGGTAATAGATTCAAATTTACTAGAAAATCATAAGATGGTGTCATCTATTAAATCCGATGGATACTGGCAATATCGGGTTCGATTCCCGAGGGGTGAAAATCAACCCCTCTGACATATAATTAAAAATATTCCATTCCATCGGACTTAATAGATGACACCATCTTATGTTCTATATCAGGCTGATAAGACGCACATTTTATTTTTGTTA
>JALMQS010000154.1:264934-283639 GCA_024734495.1 Forficula auricularia | reverse complement strand
ACAACTTTCTTTGCACGTGAGTGTATTTTAGTTTTTTCCCTTTGAATACTCATCGCCCCCCAATCGCCCCCTAGCTATTTATCGCCCCCCAACCGCCCCCTACTTATCTATCGCCTCCTTGATAACCCAAATCGCCCCCAGGTTGGGAACCACTGTTCTAGACCTTTGGACCAAACTCAACCAACATTAGTTAATTCTAGTTGCAACAAAGGTATTAAGTGAAACGCGTTTTAACTAGTAAGAACCCGTTTTTACTGCAACATGTATATAATTTATGTAATTCTAAATTTTTCTCTTGCATTTAGATTTTTGAAAAATTTTATTAATTGAGAGCTTTTTTTTTAAACTTGAGATGGGTTAAATTAAGCCCGAACATGTATTGGATGAAATAATTTTTTTTTTTTTGAATAATTAATAAAAGGTTTTTGAATTATGGAGAAAGAATAAAAATTGTACATAAAATTTATTTATAGACTATAGTTTCGAAGGTTTCACCTTCATCATCAGTCTTTTTAATAAGAAATATTTTAACTATTGTTTCTCATGGATTCAAATACCCGATGGGATGTATTCGTTTTGTTGTAATAAGGAGCTGGTTACATAACAAACTAATATGACTAGCTAACTATGACAATACGAAAACATCCAATCGGGTATTTGAATCCATGAGAAAAAACAGATAAAATATTTATTATTAAAATGACTGATGATGAAGGTCAAAACCTTCGAAACCATAGTCAATACTATATATATATATATATATATATATATATATATATATATATATATATATATATATATATATATATATATATAATATACATAATATATTATTATTATTAAGCCTTTATTTACAATAAATTGATTGATACAGTGTATTTTTAACATAATTTTTTACAAACATTTTTATAATATTGTTGAGCCCATTATTGGGAATAGGCCTCTCTAATTTCTTTCCATAGGTTTCTGTCTCTTGTTATTCTACTCCACTCGTTCCTTGCGAAATTCTTGATGTCATCACTCCATCTTGCGTTTTGTCTTCCTTTCCTTCTTTTCTTGTCTATGGGACACCATTCTGTTACTTTTTTAGTCCATCTTCCGTCTTCATCCTACTGCCTATATACATGACCTGCCCATTTCCACTTGAGAGTTTTTATAGTAGACACTATATTTTTTATTTTTGTTTTATAATAAATAGTTTCATTTCTTACTCTGTCCTGTTTTTTAATTTCTAAAATCCTTCTTAGCATTGCTCTTTGTGAAGTCTCCAGCTTGTTGTATAAATTTTTAGTAATGGACCAGGTTTGAGAACCATAAGTCAGAACTGGAGTCACGCAGGATTTAAAGATATTTATTGGAGTTTACTCCGTAAGAATCGATTTGCATATAAGGAGCCCGGTATGGAAAATTATGGGTAGTAAAATTCAGTCAACGAATGATAGCGTTACGTTTTTCGTACGCACACTCTTCTGGTGGTGAAAAAGGGCAACATCATTCAAACATTTTTAGGCGCGGATTTTAAAATTGACATTGAAAAATTAATCGAAAAAATATTATTATTATATTATATATATATAAATATATTATATTATTATTATTATTATATATATATAAATGCAACATGACAGGTTCCATCCCTGTCGAGTGCTTATTTATTTTTTAAAACATTTGAAACTTTATTACTTGAAATTTAGAAATTTTCATTTAATTAATCTCAAAAATTAAATGATGATTTTATTTATATATGTCATATACAATTCAACCCTATAATTTGATACGTCTTTCTCTAACATATTATGGTTAAACTTAGATAATTAGACAATCACTATAACATTCATTTTTTATATTATATACTTATGTTATATTTATACTTTATTGTTATTATTTTAGATATATCATACATATTATATTATATATATTATTATATTATATATAATTCTTATTTTAAATTTAATTATAATATTTATTTAAAATTTATATAACATTTATATTATAGATTTTATTTATAATTCGTGGGTAAGATTTGTGAACCACATATCTACCAACGTTCATGTGTCTTATTTCAGTTACCATAAGGCTCTAGTCACAGTAATTAATAACCACGGCGCTATTGATCTAATTAATATTTGAAATTTTATTTAGCTATTTTCACTGATTCGTTTATTTATCATTTGATATGGTATTAATCTTTTTCTTAGACTATTAAGCCTTTTTTGTGCCTATTTAGACATTCGATCTGAATGAGTAAACTCCAGTCGTGCGTCGGAGCTGACACACACATTTTTTTTTGATCTTAAGTCTATTCTTTTGTTTTTAAATATAAATTTTAGGGACCAGAATTTATTCCATCCTAAATTTATTCTTCTTTTAACCTAGCGGTCGGGGAACCATGGTAAATTACCCCAAATGGGGTAAAAATGAAACTATCGGGGGTAAAAAGGACATTTTTAAATTTTTTTATTTTATAAACTATTATAGTATTGTTAGTTTGATAGCTTTTCCAGGAATTCAAAATCTTAAAATTAATAAAAGTTAAAAAAAAAATATAAAAACATTAATAAAAGTTATGCATTTTTTGTCATGATGAGTGTTGGTGTATTTTTTTCTTTTTAAAAAGCAGTCAGTTAAACCCGGCAAGAAATCGGCTGAATGCCGAGGATTGTATTCAAATTGCGCTCATGTCAAAAAGTCCTAATTTTGAAGCTATTTTAGCGAAAATGAAACATCATTTTTCTAAAACGTAAAAGTGTTTGAATTATGTTAATGTTTACAATTTTTATTTACTTACAGAGAGTTTTCATGTAAATTCCAATTAATTCAATAAATAATAAATAAGTTCCTGGAGCATCGAGCGATGCTCGTTAACTTTTTGCTTCTAAATAGCTTAAGTTTCAAATTTCAAGGCTCTGCGACTTTCAGAAGTCGAGATATGAACGATTAAAATATTTATTTTCCGACATGACTAATTTACACCCCTTCCTTTATTTTGACCCTTCCCTTATTTTGACCCTTTTAAATCATGAAGAAGGTATGATCCTTCGAATTGTCGGATTTTTTAAGAGAATAAAATTGATATTCTATTAAATTATTTTATATAAAAATACCTTTATTTAATCAAATTGGCAAATTCTAATATATAATAACATTTGTAATGATCTATTAGTGCAATTTAAATTAAAAAACCAATTAATTTTATTAAAAATAAATTTTAAAGAAATGTAATTATAAATTTTTATTCCAACAACCACCAGTGAATAATTATTTCAATTAACAAAAAACCCATCAAAAACAACTTAGCTGAAGATGAGACCTTGATAGATCGAATTGTCAACACAAAAACCCGCCTAACCGTGAATTTAATCCAAATCGTTAGAGCCCTTTTTCGACAAACCGATTCTAAATATATATACAAGAATTGCTCGTTTAATATAAAAAGATAAGATACATTTACCTTGCTTTTTTTTGCTTTTCATGTAGGGGTAATAGCGACCTATGGAAAAATATTTTGGGGTAATAGCTAAAAAAGTTCCCCGACCTCTGTTTTAACCTCTTTCTTTGATCTTTAGTTGAAACTTATCAATTGTCCCAAGTATATAACGTCTTCTTGATATTTTATCATTGTTTTATTTTCTTCTAATATGATGTCAGTCTGTGGGAGGATATAAACATTGATTTTTTGAAATTTAGTTCCAAACCCATAATTTTTCCTTTTTTTAATTATTTGGTTTATCATTTCTTCTATTTGGATCCTCGACGATGCTATCAGTACCAAGTCGCCTGCAAACCTCAAGTTATTTAGATATTCACCGTCAATCTTTATACCCATATTCCACCAGTTAAGTTCTCTGAACATATTTTCTAATGCGCAGTTGAAAAGCGCTGGTGACAATGGGTCTCCTTGTTTCACTCCTCTTACGATCAAAAATTATGAACCATTGTCTTCTATAGTTCGTGATTCTGAATTTTTGTAAATATTTTTTATGAGGTTAATATATTCTGTGTCTATACCTTGGGAGTGCATTGATTTGATAATAATATATATATATAGTCGTGTTCAATTGTGTCCATTGCATTCTTATAATCAAGAAATGCAATAAATAGATCAAATTGGTATTCTTTAGATTTTTCTATCAATTGGTTAAAAACCTGTAATTGATCGGTCGTCGAGAAGCCATTCCTGAAGCCTGCCTGTTCTCTGGGCTAATTTTCAGTAAGCACTGGTCTCAGCCTCAAAGTAATGATTTTCATGAATATTTTTCCTATATTTGAGGATATTGTAATTGGTCTATAATTTATTATGTCTTTTCTGTCACCCTTTTTGAAGATTAGGACAATATCAGATTTCTTCCATTGTATTGGAATTGTTTTTGATTTTAATATTTCATTAAATAATGTAGTGAGTGGCTTTGTGATTTTTTCTTTCATATATTTAAATGTTTCATTATGAATTCCATCATTTCCAGGTGACTTATAATTTTTTAAGTTCTTTATTATTTTTGAGAATTCAGATTCTAAAATTTCCGGTATTTCTTCATTATTAATCTTTGCTAGTTCGGTTTGATTTTTTGTTGTTTGAGATGTACTAGTATATATATGTTGTAGTAAAAACCCGCTTTTTAGTAAGTATGGGTTCTTACTAGTTAAAACGCATTTCACTGAATACCTTTGTAGCAACTAGAGTTTACTGATGTTGGTTGAGTTTGGTAGATTCTAGACTTTTGAACCAAACTCAACCAATATGAGTAAATTCTAGTTGCCACAAAGGTATTAAGTGAAACGTGTTTTAACTAATAAGAACCCGTTCTTACTAAAAACTGGTTTTTACTACAACATATATATATAATTATGTTTAGTTGCATCAAGCAGAGGATAACCTCATTGATTTTTCTTTAAGAGATGTTTAGTCTACGTAGGAGGCGCGTAAAGAAATATGGTTGAGAATTACTGATTTATCTTTATGAATCACAAACTCTACTACTCAAGACAAAACAAAATCTTTTCAATTTCAAACCTGTCATTCTTCATGGCTAACAACGGCCAAATAAACGAGGTTTAATTTTATGTGGATCGCAAAAAAAAATCACTTTTCATACAAAAGCAGATTTATTTCGAATAGAACAAGACCGAAATAAAATCAATGTTTTCATCTTTTTTACTTGTCATTTATGGTATTATTTGCTACTAGCTTTTTTCTTTGAAGGACATTTTGCTCGCAATGATTACTTTCAAAAGTGACCCAATGTAAATGTCCATAATACTGGATCTGACAGAAGGCCTATTTACTTTCATAATTGTAAATAACTGCTCACAAACATGGCAATAATTTCATATGCGAATTTCCGAGTATTTTAATACCAGACAGGTAAATATTTGTCAAATCCAGGCCTGCCAAATTCAGAGAATTTCGCCTTCAAATCTGAACCGCACTAGTTAAACAATCAAAGAAAATAAAGAAAACTTCTAAAAATTTAAAAAATGCAAACCAAATTGAGTTGTCGAGATAAATCAAGGATTTTTGGACTCTTTGTTAAAAACTTATCTTCTAATTATCATTGGTGGATAAAAATTATACAAAAATTTCCATCCGTAAACCTAACAATACATTCTAGTCGAGTTTTCTACACGGATTCTCATGTGATTTTTCGATTTTTTCAACATTCTAGAGCAGGGCTGCCCAACCCGCGGGCCGCATGTAATGAATGCGACCCGAAATAAAATTATAAACTTCCTTAAGGATTTTATATTACTTACTGGAAAAAATATCTGATTCAATTGACCTTATTTAATTTTTTATCCTTTCTAAAATAAAAAGAAATAACGCGATTAAAAATACAAAAAAATAGAAGAAAAAATAAAAACTTTTTCAAGACTCGGTACTCTTTCTAGTTAAAGGCGCTTTCAAGTAATTTCTTTTGTAGATTTTCGTCTGAATTTTAATGAAGTCCAATTGAATATTCTCTCTCTCTATAACGAATATCGTTTTGGTCCGACTGCAAAAGACCATTCCTAGAATAATTTAATAAATTCAGAAATTAATCTCTAATAACAAAGAGAAACAAAGAGGTTGTCCTCTGCTTGATACACACATATATATCGAAATTATATACAGGAATTATTTGACGGATTATAATAGTGTTTCACAAAGAGGACTCTTTGTGAAACACCACTATAATCCGTCAAATAATTTCTGAGCTTAATATGTTTCATTATAAACCAACACCGCTTTCCCTAAACGTTATCGAAATTATATATCTGTATATGTATTATTTATTTGTTTGAGATTATAGTTTCGAAGACTTGGTCTTCATCAGAAGTCTTTTTTAATTATAAATATTATTTTTCTTGGGGTCAATACGGTATGGATATTGAAATTTTCATTCTTTACTTAGCTGGGAGCCCGTTAAAATTAAAATCAACTTCCACTTCACACTCATATTTAACCATATATATGTATCCCTTTTTAACCGACTTCAAAAAAGGGGGAGGTTCTCTATTCGACTGATTTTTTTTTTGTGTCTATGTTACCTCATATCTCTGCCAATTGTGAACCGATTTTGATGGTTTTTTGCAATGGGTTCAGTCTAGCTTCCGATTGGTCCCGTTTTTTTTCATTGGTATTGGACCTATTTTGATATGTTTGTTCAGGCATAACTTCTTTGTTTATGAACCGATTTTAATGATTCTTTTTTTATTGAAAAGAGGGTGCCTTAGCGATAGTACCATATTAATCTGAAGATATGATCAATGACGAAATAACGTAAATCTCCAATTCTTATGACCAAGTAATCGAAATTATAATAAATATAATCTTAAAACATTCATTTAAAACCCGCAAACGTTTCTAGAGAATTTCTATATTTATGAATTTAATTTTATTATCATTTTCTGATTCATTCGCCCGACGATTTCTCTTACGAGGTACATGCTTTCCCTAAACGTTATTGAAATGTAAGATATTATATTAAGTCACTGTTAATAACATCACTAAAAAGAGAAAAATAAAAATAATTTTTATAAAAAAAAAACCGACTTCAAAAAAATTAAATGCAACAAATAAAATAATAATAACTTAAAAATCAAATAAAATACACTAAAAGATATAAAATAACTATCTTATTTAGTTACAATTAAACGACGAAATATTAACATGAACTTACTTTTTGAAGTCGGTGCCAAACATATACATTTTATGAATTGCACTCGACGGTTCTTACTCAGTACTTTTGGCGGGTACGATCGCTTATAGGTATAGTTTGTTTGGCACCGACTTCAAAAAGTAATTTCATGTTAATATTTCGTCGTTTAATTGTAACTACTAAATAAGATAATTATTTTATACCTTTTAGTGTATTTTATTTGATTTTTAAGCTATTATTATTTTATTTGTTGCATTTTATTTTTTTGAAGTCGGTTTTATTTTTTTTTATAAAATAATTATCTTATTTAGTAGTTACAATTAAACGACGAAATATTAACATGAATTTTCTTTTTTTTTTGGATCAAGCAGAGGACAACCTCTTTGTTTCTCTTTGTGAATAAACAACTCTGCTACTCTCTACAAAACCTTTTCAATTAATCTCTAATAGTCTGAAACAGGTCTATTCTAGTTAGTAGCATCCACTTACAAGTCCAGGCCTGTTTCAGGCATCTTTGCAAAACACTTTAGCTCTAAAGAAAGAGTAAGATCATTCTATTCGCGCTCTTTGTAATTATTTCTATCCATCAGATTCTTATGAAAGAATCGCTCACCCGCACATTAAATAATAAAAAAGTAAAAACTATTTCAAGACTCGGTACACTAGAGCTGCCCTAATAATTATTAATAAACTTAAATATAAATTGTTCATTCATTTATGGTATACCATAACATCATCTTAAAATCTCAATGGAAGAATTCAAAAAATATGTTCTGCCTTTTGAACCAGATATTCCAAAATCTAATCAGTATTCCAGGGATCTTTCTAAAATAAGAAGAAATGGAAAATTTCTACAAAAGTTTTTTTAAGAATAAAGGCAATAAATTTTGAATGTGAAAAAATATATCAAGACTTTCGGAAAAATAATCACAATTTTGGCATATTTTGAATACATTTTTATTGGATATAAATATTTTACCTGCAGACTTTCTTATGGAACTGCAATCAGACATTAAACTTAAAGAAAAATTTAAAAATGTCTCTTTATTAGAATTTTACAAAAATTATCTACCCAGAAACAAATACTCCTGGCTTCACAATGTTTAATCCCCTTTTAGAAATATGTCCATACATCCATCCATCCATCCGCACGCACTTCCTGAAAAATTCGCACTTTTTGGCCTCCGGACGAGAGCCCATGTAATTTTTAGCAAAACCTTCATGTGCTAAAATTCAACCTAATTGAATACTACAATTTATGACTTTAATTGAGACCATATTAAAATAATTTATTAGTGATTAGTTTTATATTCAATAATCTAAAAACGTTTATTGGAAGACCAAACGCTTCGGGGGAAATTCTTCCAATGTGAAAATTCTTTGAAAAAATAGTTGCTCCAAATAAAGAATTTAAAGAAACTATAAACAAATTAAATATTATGTTGAAATAATTAATTAATTATTATTTTTATATTAAATAAATACAAATTCTTTTATAAAACATTTTAGATTCCAGAAACGTTTCTTAAAAGGCCAAAATTTTGTTTCTAGTTGATTAATTTATTTACCATTTGTAATTTATTTTCATACCTATACGGTAAAAATTTTCTAAATTACTCTTTGAGGAATCTGTTTAGATTTTCATTGTACACTGTCATGAATTTGTATTTAGGAAAAGTATTTTTACTTTAACATAGTAAATATCTGAATCTGTCTCTCTATGTATATTATGATTTTGTTTTTTCTATTTGCAGATTTGTTATTATTATTTTCCTTTTTTTATCTTTTTATTTAAACACATGATTGTAAATTTGAAGAGGGCTAAAGGGGCTAATAAGACCTCGTCCGTCTATAAAACTATCTATCTTTCTAGCTAATGATAGATACAACCTTACATTTATATTCACTTTTTAAAGTAACGATTTAAAAAAAAAAAAATCAATTTCCATTGATAAAGTGATAATTTCTTTAAAAACCTTTAGAATTATAATAAACGCTACTAGATTGTTTTATAAAATAATTTCTATTTATTGTAAATATATACAACACAGAACAAAATATAATTTTAAATGAACTCGCTCTAGGGATTTGAATATATTGTTCATCATTTGACAAGAAAAACAAACAAAAGAGTAAGATTAAAAAGACTCAACTGGCTTTACAGACTCCATGATTAATACAACTTGTCAAAGATTAAGACATTTTATATTTTATGTATTGCACTTTAAAACTCTCCTCGAAGTCATTATTCCCCCCAGGGATTCCCCATTTCTATATATATATATACATATATATGTAAGTTCTATTTAGGTGTAAAGTAAAATAGGAGTAGAAGGCAGTGCATAATTATCTCCTGCCGCCATCTTGAGTCCACTTGGCAAGTTGGCCTTAATGAGAGTCAGGGGACTAATTTCCAGAGTTCTTTGTTCCACCCTCTCGAATCACGTTGCCCCTTAACAACAACAACAGCGAGAGAACACAACAAGCTTCTCAGGATAAAACAAGCCTCTGATAGAGAAAGAGAGGGAGATAGGGGATGTTTTCCATTTTCTAGCGAGTTTTACTTGAATCGAATATAAAGTATCGATTAATGAAAACAACAACTTATTGAGTCTAGTTTCATTTTAGAGATGCCACTTAAGAAGGCAAACAAGCGCTATCGTTTAATTCATCGGCTGCTTCTAATTGAAAATACAAAATACTTATCTAAGTTAAAATATTCTTAATTGAAAAGATTTTGTTTTGACGAGAGTAGCAGAGCTGTTGATTCATAAAAGGGCATCAATGCCCAGTTTGATGCAAGTAAACACAAACATACTTATATATTATAAAGAATATATATATATTTTATTTTTTAAAGCTTCTTTTAAAGGACCGTCCATAAATTACGTCACTCGAATTTCAAGATTTTTAGACCTCCCTTGTGTCACATTTTCATTGAGCTCTCCCTCTATTGTGACGCCACACTATCACTTGTATACCCTATAATTTTTTAATTTTACTTTTTTGCGACATCACAATTTTTAAGATCTCCGGGCTCCCTGTCTCATTTTGAAACAAATCTGAGATGCCGCCCCCCCCCCCTTACTGTGTAATTTATGGACGGCCCCTAATTAGAAATATTTTATCTATTATTTCCCATGAGTTCAATTACCCTACTGGGGTTCTTTGGTAAATAATGATAAATTATTTATTAAATATTAAATATATGAGAGGGGTAAAGTCATGTGAATGGCCACATCACCTTATTTTTTGAAATTTTAAACTATTTCTTTTGTAAAAATAATATTCAATCGAACATGTGTGTTTTGAATTAGTTTTCAATAAATTAATTATTCTTTTTAATTCAGGGAAACTTCCAATAGCGTACGGAGTCTTGGAAAACTTTCTCTTTTTCCTTCAATTTTTTTATTTTATTATAAAATAGAAAATTTTTATTTAAAAAAAAATATATATATATTGCTTAACGTAACAGGGACATATTCCCGGGTGGTACACAGGGTCCGCTTTTTCTCCTGAGATCATCTAGTCTAAACTATATTTTATTTAAGCGGACGAAAATCTAATCCAAAGCTATTAAAACTCCCCTGAAGATATTTATTTATTTATTTCAATAAGTTTTAAAGTTGAACTTTTTGAAAATAAGTGTCCAGTCTACTCAAAAAAGTTTCGGACGACTACGGAAATCTTTTATAAAAATATATATTTTAAATATTCCTACATTTTTATTTTAGTACCGTCAACATTTTAAAATAAAATAATAAAAAAAAAAAAAATATTAACCCCTTCACTCGAGAAATTTATCACTCAAAATGTTGACATTACACTTATAAATAAATTTTCAATAGAGTGTAGAAAGGTTAAATATTTATATTAATTACTATATAACTTTAAAAATTATATTAAAAAAAAATTATATAATTAGTTACTTTTTACTCAAAAATTGTAACTTCTTTATTACTGTTTCTTAGACTGGGCACCGTTTTAAATATGTTAGTCTGATAGACAATATAAAGCGAGTTTATATTAGAATGAATTTAGTTTATTTGAAAGAGGTTCGAAAACAAGCTAGGACTTGTTTGATCGAAATGGAATAAATTTTTTAATTGGATTATTATAAGATTTCGCATTTAGCTAATGGGAATTTTTACAATAGGTACTGCTCTCTTTTGCAGGATCCAAAGTCCAGTCCCCACCACCAGCCCATGCTTCCTTATGCCCGTGCAATCGCTAGTATGAACCCAGCTAAGCCGAAAACGACGCTCTCCACAAAGATCGAACGCCAGTAAGTGTTCTCCAGTGATCCAGCTTGCACCCATGCGTTCTCCAGGTAAGAATTTTTGCAAATTTTACTAATCTAACCATCCGTTACCTAGATATTTATCAGAGTTTAGTAGTTTATACTGAATTTTCAATTAATCAAGAAATAATTTCTCCAGAAACGATATGAATTTTTAATAAACGGTTTTCGATTTTTTACTTTATCCAAAGCATGGGAAAAGTATTGTAATCGGTCTGGCGGCAAGCGCGACTTCAAAGGGTCCTCAGGTAAAATCTACGGAACCCATGGACTCAATTAAGGTCACAAATTGAAGTATTCAATGAGATTGAATTTTAGCACGTGACGGTTTTGCCAAAAATTACCTGGAATCTCGCCGAGAGGCCAAAAAGTACCATTTTTTTTGGAAGTGCGTGGGGATGGATGGATGGATGTATATGTAAGTGTGTTATCGTTTGTTTCGTCCACGATTTTTTCCACACCGTTGCACTGATTGAATTGAAATTAAAAACCTACCATTATTTTAACAAAATGAAGAGCTGATTAGTTTTTGGTACATATCGGTCCACAAACATTAGTACTTTATTTAAGTGCTTTTTTAGTTTTTTCTAAATATCTTGAAAATGATTTAACCAATTTTGATGAAATTTAATATCCTAATCCAGTACCTTGGGGACCACAAAAAAGGTTAAATAAAGTTTTTAGTAAAATTATATTTTAAAGTACTTTACTCTAGAATAAAATACTACTTATTTTTTTATTTTTTATTTTAAATTCTTTAAAATTTATTCATTTGATCGTTTTAAGATAGCTCATTTAACCTAACTTAAGTAAGAATAGTTAAGCTTCTCGCTGTGAAATAGTAAAAATTTGGGAGGACATTTTATAAGTAACCATAGCAACCACGTTGTTTTCTCAAGTTTGAGTTGTTTGCCATAAAAGAATTTAGTCTTTTTGATTTTAAATCGATTTTTCCATGTTTTCAGTAGAGGTTGCCATTAATAGTCAAAACATCAAAAATGGAATGCAATAAGGTTATTCCTATAGTATTAGATGAGAATCGATCGTTATTTTGGATTTTAAATCGATTCCTCCATGTCTTCAGCAATGGTTACCAATAATAATCGAAGCGTCAAAAATCTAATGTAGAATGGTTATTCCTCGACTGTTAAATGAGAATCGATCATTATTTTTGAATTAAAATTAACATGAACTGCAAATAGCAAGTGATATCTGATTAATAATAAAGGAATAAACATATTAATATTTAAATTAAATTTGGATAAAGTTTAGAAAATATCCGTTGCAGTTTATTTTTATAAATAATCGTATTTATATTATCTTTTTTTGTAAAATTTGTACAATTATACATGGTTTAATTTATTTGATAAAAACTATAGGAGGGTTTAATTTTTTTTTATCTTCAGTCTTTCTTATAAAATTCTTATTCGTTTCATGTGAATTTGAATGAAAGAGTTCAACTATAAGCAAATAAATATTGAAATTTTAATTCAGAAAAATACACATTGAAAGAAAACTTTGTCATTATTTGCTTCTCTTGGAAAAAATTAAATGCAAGTATCCCTATCGTGGTCGCCTCCCGAGCGTACTGAGTGATTTTTTTATTTTAAAATATTGTCTTTTGTAAAAATGTAGTTTGTGTACCATAATGTCACTTGGAAACATTGCCGCCATGTTCTTTGTATATCAAATTAATTTTTAAAAATTCAAATAGAGTACAATTTTTTTTTTAATATAACCACGATCTAGAACCAACTGTGCGAAACTTCAAATGTGTGAAAGTCTTCTCCTGTTCGGGTAGGATATGTTCAGTTCTGCTCGGTTCTTCGGTTCGTATACCTTGATTTCGCTAGCGTCAATCTAACCGACTAAATGCCAGCCTGAAATCGGGGCATTCGAACCGAAGAAGCGAACCGAACTGAACAAATATCCTAACCGAACCTCATAGGGCCTTTATAATTTTTCTCATTAGTATATCAAAGGATAATTTATATACTAACGAGAATTGTTTTGATCGCCCTTTTTTGAAAAAGATATATATATCGTGAGTCTACTGCGGATGACGCTATTGAAATCTACGGAGTCTTAAGTCTGGACCAAGTGAGAAAAAGATGTGATCCATTTAGCTACAATCCAACGTCATTTCGCGTATAGCCCGCGTGACATTCGGATGGATCACCAAATGAATTTGAAATCTATGATGTTATATATTCAATCTCCCGGTCGAAGGCGCTTGATCTATTAGCATATATGTTAGATGCTTGCCATTAATTAATCAGATGTTTTCACGTTCATTTGAGTAAATGCGAAATTTTTGTCAAATATTGGTGAAAATAATATCTGAACTTATATTTCTTGGAATAATGATGTTAAATAAATTTTATAATTTTTCTCATTAGTATATCAAAGGATAACGACTAACGAAAATTGTTTTGACCACGCTTTTTGAAAAAGATATATCGCGAGGTTACTGCGGATGACGCTATTAGAGTCTCGGAGTCTTAAGTACTGATATACTAAGCGAAAAAGTATAAAATTTATTTAACATCATTATTTCAAGTTGAAATATATAAGTTCAGATATTATTTTCACTCAATATTTGACATTTACACGACGATTCGCGTTGAATCAAGTAGGCGCTATTCGATAATTAATGGCGAAATATCTATTTGTATTCTAAAGATCCGGCGCTCTGGACCAGGGAAGTGCTGTCTAGATTTCAAATTCATTATCCATCCCGATGTCATGCCTTCTATACGCGAAATGACGAGATCGCAACTAAAGTCACATATTCTCTTCGTCCAGACTTAAGATCCGCGAACTCAATAGCGTCATCCTCAGTAGTCTCGCGATATCTTTCAAAAAGCGTGGTCAAATCAATTCTCGTTAGTATATCAATTATCCTTTGATATACTAATGAAAAAATATAAGAATTTAACATCTGTCTTCAAGCTGAAATATAAGTTCAGATATTATTTTCACTCAATATTTGACAAAAATTTCTACAATTGATTCGCGATTAATCAAATGTATAAAACATTCGACTCGCAGGATTGTTTGGAAGTTAGGAACGCATTAAGGCCCATTTCACTTCTGACACCATGGTCCTAATACTATGTTGCAGATGAATTTTTTAATGGGCTTAGTATTTTTCAAGTATCAGTTCCGGAACGATCACTTTAGTTAAGCAACGTGTGTCGTTTGTTTCTAATATGAGTACCGCTCTTCTGACGTCATGTCCTGTTAGTATACTAGTATTTAAAGTCTTCTAAATTTCAGTCAGTAACAGGCATTCTTTAAATTGACACAAGATATGGACTGGCGGTAAGCCGAATTGCTTTATTCTCCTTGATTATTATCAGTAGAAACAGAAAGTGCTCAATATAATCTAACAGTTTTCCAAAAGACCTTTCCTCTAGCCCATTTTATTCACTTAGAGAATAATTTACTTAAATATTTATCTCCATTTCATTTAATTTTCGTGAAAATTAAACAGTTCGAATTCCATTTAAATGCAAGTCACGTTTTTTTCTTTCTGTAACTAGTTCAGCAGTACTCCAGTTTAAGTTCAATTGAAATTACCCTCAATTTTATTACTTAGTATTCAAGATTAGCACTTATTAATCTTGTACTTTTTTTGCAATTAAAGTCTAATAAACTGGGCCAATTTATTCAGTTTAACCTATACATAAGCGCTTGGCTAAAACTTTCGACTCGTATAGTTTGAATATCATGTAAAGGTGTAGCCCTGTAAAAGAAATCATTAAGAGAATTAGGCTTGATCATTTTAAATTTATTCAGATTTAAAATATTTTTTATACAAATTCAACCTTTTTCTTTCATAAACAATATTATTAATTAATTTCAAATCTAATGGAAATTATTTGCATTATATTCATTTGAAATAATTGCGAGAATAAGTAAAAACTAATCGTATATAAATTTTAATTAAATATATTTGAAAATATTTGAGGATTTTTTTAATATAATATTATCAATTTTCATAAATTTGAATAATTTTATGAGAAAAATAATAATATCTATTTATTAAATATTTGGATGCTAATTTTTAATTATAGGAAATACTTTTTAGTTGAGTGATATTATTAAATAACATTTTAATATTGCTATATTACCTGGAAGTTCAAAACCTCATTTTACTCGACGACTTGAAAAATTGAATCCAATCAAATTTCTTTTTTTAATATAATATTAATTGTGTTTTGATAAGAGAATAAACATTATTTTAGAGCACAATTTTTCTTTTTATTTAGGCAAATTAGACTTCTGCTGGCAAATAAATATGCAGAAGCTGGGAAATTTTTTTATCGACGTTGAAACACATCCCAAATAAGAGTTATATGAGTTTGCGAAGGTTTCTGTTTGGTGTTAAATTTTTAGTCTAAAAACCACGAATGGACTTTTTCTGATTTTTCGCTTGTAACTAGAAAACCATGAGTCTATAGCGAATTTATTCTAAACAAAATGAAAGAGCATAAAATTTTAAACTTTCGAATAACGGATTAAAAGTTAAAATCCGGTTCCATTACAGCCACAATCGATCGTCAAATATAGGCACGGGTTACCGTTGTCCAATTGAGATGAAACTTTGCCAATTTCATTTTTATGCCAATAGGTGTCAGTACCGCAAAGATTTGAAGAGTGGTTTCTTGTGACCACACAATGAGCATAATTCACTTTTCCCCCAAGTTAAAAAAATTGCCTATAACAACGATCGATTGTTCCAAACGGCTGAACTGATTTTAACTAGTACTCTATTCAACGCGAAATTTTGTGCTCCTTCAGTTCTGTAGGAGGAATGGTTTTTCGAAGTTAAAAGCAAAAATATGAAAAAAGTCCAAAATTTTCGTAGTTTTTATGCCCCTCAAAAAATTAGAACCAGTCAGAAACCTTCGAAAACTCAATAAATCTTATTTGGAATTAATTAATAAAGTAAAGGTGGCCTTAGTTTACAGTGAATGAAATAAAACGCTCAAAGAGGTTTATACAAACTCAATATATTTCGAACTAATATATTGAATTTTAGTATATTCTTTTGAAGTCTATTTCATAATGAAACTTACTACCTGCCACTTTATTAATTAATATCATCTTTCTAAAACCTACACCACTTTCCATAAGTAAAAAAACTTATTTGGATGCCTAACGTTGTTAAAATTATTTCCTGCTTGTGCATATTAATTGGCCAGCACGATTTTCGGTCTAATCTGTCTGGGCTATTTATAATATCTTCAGTCTGGTTTTCGATACTCGAGATGGTGAAAACAAAGCTCCTAAATGGTTCTACATGCTGTTTAAATGTTTATTTTTAATTAAAAACTTATTTAGGATGCCTAACGTTGATTAAAATTATTTCCTGCTTGTGCATATTAATTGGCCAGCACGATTTTTTTCGGTCTAATCTGTCTGTGCTATTTATATCTTTCAGTCTGGTTTTCGATACTCGAGATAATTCGAAAACAAAGCTCCTAAATGGTTCTGCATACTGTTTAAAATGTTTATTTTTAATTAAAAGGCACTTTTTATGACTTTCAAAAGTATATTTTCGACTCCTTAATTTTTTGATGATCTAAATCGAAATAGACGAAATTCAAAATAAAATAAACTACAGCAGTTTTGCCATGCTTCGCATTGGATAAAGTAAAAAATTGAATTATTAAATGGGAATGCACTTGAACAGTCATAGCTAACAGGCTGAAATTCGGCAAACAAGTTTGTTCTCCTCTTTTATCAACTAGGTTTTATCTTGAGCTCAAACCTTTCCCGATTCCTGTAAATTTACACATTTTTTCCCTTATAAATTAAAAAAATACAATATTAATCTAATTTGTTGTAAAACTGCTTATTTAAGAAAAATGAATTTTAATTTTTTCACTAATTTTAATATTTTATATTAATTCTATCTTTTCCTTTATTTTTCCCCCATTAATCTTTTAAAATTCACCTTGGGGCAATTATTATTTTCTTTTGCTTTATTAAGAATAAATAAATAAATAAATAAATAAACAAATTTTTAATAATATTTCAAAATTTATTTATTCATTCTTCAGACGTTTTCTTTTTGAACGAAAAAATAAAGAAAAAGAGTGTAGGAAAGATTAGAATACTAAGAGAGAGAGAGATAAAAAAGTACTTTGATCTTTTAACTAAAGTTTATTCGCTAATTGCTTGACGCGATTTACCATTCGAGAGGAAAATAATTTAAATAAGATGCAAAAGGTTCTTACAATACAGACAATTTCCGTCTTTAATCAATTAATTCAACGCAATTTTGGAAATCCTAATTCAATTGAATAATCAACCCAAAAGTTAAAAATATATATTTTTTTTGGAAATGGCAACGATAGCTTTATTCAGGTCATCGAAAGCACCCTTTAGAAACCTGACGACCTCAAAAGTGCCTTCTAGGTGCGCTAAGGCAGGAATGTAAATGTAAATTTGATTAGGGTTGCATGCATTGGCATACGGTAATCTCCTTTCTCTCTAGTTGCTCTGCTGATAAGACAAGCGTATCAAACCTTTACGAAAAGCACATCCTTCAGATCCATTTTAGATCAATGGCGTAACGAACGACTTCCGCTGAATCTTGTCAAACAGTCAACACTCATTCGACTCAGGCAAATTTGTACATGTTACTCTCTCTAGCCTCTGATTTTCATCCAGAGAAAATCAGCAATCAATGAGATACCATCTTCAATTAGATAAGAAAATAAACATGTTACGACCAAATATATTTTGCAAGTGTGGTGGATCTAACTCGAAGCTAAAATTTTCTAGCTGCGGATACTCTTTTGTCTTATATTTTGGAATGACCACATTACTTGTGTAGCAAAAGCTTTTGCATGCGAGATTGGCTTTCTTTTCTGTGCATGACGCTAATCAACTTCTAACCTATACAAGGCTCAAATTCGGCCCTGTCTCGAATAAGGCTCGTATCTGTAGAGATTTATAATAATAAATAAACATTATTTGGAATACCTAATTTCATCTAAGTTGTGTAATCACTTATAAAATAGATAATTATAATTATAGTAACCTGTCAATGTGTACGACGATGCTATAAGGCACTTTGGGGATTGCCTGATTTTACATAAATTCAAATTCAAATTGAGCTAGTATGCAACTTTTTAAAGTATAACATAAATAAAAATCTATAAATGGTTTACTGATTATTTGAATATAAAAGTCACAACCTCACCCCCTTGACGGGCAGAGCTCATGGAATGAGTAACGGCACTGACAAACTAG
>JALMQS010000154.1:228513-264924 GCA_024734495.1 Forficula auricularia | reverse complement strand
TCCTAAATGGTTCTACATGCTGTTTAAATGTTTATTTTTAATTAAAAGGCACTTTTTATTTCAAAAAGTATATTTTCGACTCCTTAATTTTTGATGATCTAAATCGAAATAGACGAAATTCAAAATAAAATAAACTGCAACGGTTTTGCCATGCTTCGCATTGGATAAAGTAAAAAATTGAATTATTAAATGGGAATGCACTTGAACAGTCATAGCTAACGAGCTGAAATTCGGCAAACAAGTTTGTATTACTCCTCACTTTTATCAACTAGGTTTTATCTTTCAGGCTCAAACCCTTTCCCGATTCACTGTAAATTTACACATTTTTTCCCTTATAAATTAAAAAAAAATACAATATTAATCTAATTTTATTTGTAAAACTGCTTATTTAAGAAAAATGAATTTTTAATTTTTTCACTAATTTTTAATATTTTACATATTAATTCTATCTTTTCCTTTATTTTTTCCCCCATTAATCTTTAAAATTCACCTTGGGGCAATTATTATTTTCTTTTGCCCTGACTAAGAATAAATAAATAAATAAATAAATAAACAAATTTTTTAATAATATTTCAAAATTTATTTATTCATTCTTCAGACGTTTTCTTTTTGAACTTAAAAAAAAAATAAAGAAAAAAGAGTGTAGGAAAAGATTAGAATACTAAGAGAGAGAGAGAGAGATAAAAAAGTACTTTGATCTTTTTTTAACTAAAGTTTATTCGCTAATTGCTTGACGCGTTTACCATTCGAGAGGGAAAATAATTTAAATAAGATGCAAAGGTTCTTTAAGCCACAGACGAATTTCCGTCTTTAATCAATTAATTCAACGCAATTTTAAATCCTAATTCAATTGAATAATCAACCCATGAAAGTGTAAATATATATATTTTTTTTTTTTGGAAATGGCAAATGGCACCCCTTCAGGTCATCAGCCACCCTTTAGAGAACCTGACGACCTCAAGGAATTGCCCTTCTGGGTGCGCTAGGCAGAATATTAAATGTAAATTTGATTAGGGTTGCATGCAATTGGGCATGTTGGTAATCTTGCTTTCTCTCTGGTTGCTCTGCTGATAAGACAAGCGTATCAAACGCTACGAAAAGCACATCCTTCAGATCCATTTAGATCAATGGCGTAACGAACGACTTCCGCTGAATCTTGTCAAACAGTCAACACTCATTCGACTCAGGCAAATTTGTACATGTTACTCTCTCTAGCCTCTGATTTTCATCCAGAGAAAATCAGCAATCAATGAGATACCATCTTCAATTAGATAAGAAAGAAAATAAGCTTATGTTACGTTAAATATATTTTGCAAGTGTAGTTGGATCTAACTCGACTAAAATTTTCTAGCTGCGGATACTCTTTTTGTCTTATATTTTCTTGGAATGACCACATTACTTGTGTAGCAAAAGCTTTTGCATGCGAGATTGGCTTTCTTTTCTGTGCATGACGCCTAATCAACTTCTAACCCTATACAAGGCTCAAATTCGGCCCTGTCTCGAATAAGGCTCGTATCTGTAGAGAGATTTATAATAATAAATAAACATTATTTGGAATACCTAATTTTAACTCTAGAGATTGTGTAATCACTTATAAAATAGATAATTATGACTATAGTAACCTGTCAATGTGTACGACGATGCTATAAACACTTTGGGGATTGCCCTGATTTTACATAAATTGAGTCAAATTGAGCTAGTATGCAACTTTTTTAAAAAAGTATAACATAAATAAAAATCTATAAATGGTTTCACTGATTATTTGAATATAAAAAGTCACAACCTCACCCCCCCCCCCCCCTTGACGGGCAGAGCTCATGGAATGAGTAACGGCACTGACAAACCGTTTCTTATGGCAAACTAACCTTAATTAAATATATTCATATCTTTAATCAATAATTATGTTCTTTTTTAATTTCTTGAAATACCTATTGATTTTAATAAAAACATATTCCTACTAAATATTTTCCTTTGAGGATTGACCTCCCACCACCATAAAATTTTCTGTTTACGGCACAGGCATTTGGTCTGAAAGGGTTGTTAACTGACGCTCTCGACTCCCTTGCCCCAACGTAGAAGTGTCTCCGCCGTTTTTATAGATACTCCCTTATCGTTTTTCCTAACTAGATAGAATCAAGAATTCCTCCTAAAGCCTCATTTGCCCAAAATACACGATTTTCAAACATCCAACATCCCGATTAAATTAGATACTAACCGAACAAACCGATTTGCCAATTCGTTGATCTGTGTGATTTCTAGAGATTGGAACTCCTTCTCTCTCCGTCTTTCCGGCTACATAAAACCGTTAGTCTTTCAAGAGTCGCATCCACAGATACCTCCAATTCCGACCCAATCCCTGAAATTTCTTCTTTTCACGATACAAGGGTCCACCGCGGACTACAGAGGTATTTTTTTGATGCAACTTCTTGCATCAATATCATTACAAAAAAAACCCACATTCCACTATTACTTTATTTGAATTTGTGAAAAGACATTTAAAATTGTCGTGAATTGTTGTGAATAGACATTTAAAATGTTGAGGAAGTATCTTGCTTTTGTTCAAAAATAACAGTTCAGGAAAATTTCTCCCGAAATGTTTTTACTTTGAATCCAGATTGTTTAATAAAAGAATTTATATTTATTCTATACAATAAAATCAATAATTAAACCATTTCAACAAATAAACATGTGTATTTTTCAATTTTACTTGATTAATTAAACACTTTATTATTTTCAAAGCCACTAACAGTTTATTACAAATAATCTTTATATATTTAAATTTTGAGTATTCATTATATTGAAAAGAAAAAAAAAGAAGAGATCCAATCGATTTGATTGGGGAATAATGGAATTTAAATAATTATCGGAAAAGAGGTTTTTTTATCTAATTAGATTTTTCCTCTTATTAAAAACACGGACTAAATATGAATAAGGACACTCGATGGTGGAGAAGAAATCTCCGAAATCGAAGCTAAAATACAAGGTATACATTAATTAATGTAAAATAATTGGTTTAATAAAATTAAAAAAAAAAAAAAAAAAAAAAAATATTCATTATATTGGATGAGAAAGGAGGGATTGAGGAAGGATACCAATCGATTTGATTGGGGAATAATGGAATTTAAATAATTATCGGAAAAGAGGTTTTTTTTATCTAATTAGATTTTTCCTCTTACTAAAAACAAGGACTAAAGATGATCAAGGACACTCGATGGTGGAGAAGTTATCTCCGGAATCGAAGCAAAAGATACAATGTATACATTAATTAATGTAAAATAATTGGTTTAATAAAATTTATAAAAAAAAAAAAAAAAAATATTCATTATATTTGGCATGATTGACTGATAACCAATCGACTTGATTGGGTAATAATGGAATTGAAATAATTATCGGAAAAGAGGTGTTTTTATCTAATTAGATTTTTCCTCTTATTAAAAACAAGGACTAAAGATGAATAAGGACACTCGATGGTGGAGAAGTAATCTCCGGAATCGAAGCAAAAAATACAATATATACATTAATTAATGTAAAATAATTGGTTTAATAAAATTTATAAGAAAAAAAAAGATTCATTATATTTGGGGATTAATTGGATGGATTAATTTCCGCAATATGGTATTGGAATAATTATCGGAAAAGAGGTTTTTTTTTTCTATAATTAGTTTTTTCCTCTTATTAAAAACAAGGACTAAAGATGATCAAGGACACTCGATGGTGGAGAAGCAATCTCCGGAGTCGAAGCTAAAATACAATATATACATTAATTAATGTAAAATAATTGGTTTAATAAAATTAATAAAATAGATTGGAGAAAAATAATGGAATGGGAATAATTATCGGAAAAGAGGTTTTTTTCTTAAATTAGTTTTTTCCTCTTATTAAAAACAAGGACTAAACGATGATCAAGGACATTCGATGGTGGAGAAGTAATGTCCGGAGTCGAAGCTCAAAAACAATGTATGCATAAATTCATGTAAAATAATCGGTTATTCATTATATTTACACTTAGGGGCCGTCCATAAATTACGCCACTTCGAAAGGGGGAGGCATCTCAGATTTGTGACAAAATGTGAAAGGGGGGCTCGAAAAATTGTGATGTCACAAAAAATTTTTAAAATTGTAAAATATATTTTTTAGATTTAAGGTTATTATTATTCCAACCTGAAAATGTTTGTAAAATAAATCTAGACAAAAAATGTCTACAATTATTAAATTATAGAGCTTAAAAGTGATAGTGTGACGTCACAATACAAGGGGATCAATGATGATGTGACAGAATGTACACAAGGAGAGGGGGATCTAAAAATCTTGAAATTCGTGTGACCTAATTTATGGACGGCTGATTAATAGTAGTTCAACGTTAGGCCCTTTGCGATGAGGAGGGGGTACGGTGTATTAAAAAAATTTCCACCATTTTCGAATAAAAATAAGAAAAAGAAAAAAGTTTGTTGTATGGTGGTAGTGTATAATATTTATTAATCTAGTCTGATAAGTTCGAGAAAAAAAATATTTCTATCTTTTATAATATCATAGAAATTAATATATTATAGGATATATAGCGACAAAGTTCAATGGATTATATATTAACAAAGTTACTAAGTAAAATTACATATCTAGTGCAGCTAGAGGTAACTTTAGCGAGGAAGGCTATTTAAATATTGATAAATTTAAGTAAATTTGGGTATCCTGAATTAACTATGTTATTAACTTTAAATGTTCAACTTCGCTAAGTACTTTTTCTCAAAAGCTAAAAAATGAATTTCTTTTTTCTCTTTCTCTTTTCTTAAAATATCAAGAAGAAACAACAAGTCTTGACAATGACAGGTGAGATCCTAACGATACGGTTAATTAACTTGTCATTTGACATTGCTCCAGGGCTGTAGACAGAAGTTTTTTTCGGGGGTGAGTGGGAGGGCTTATAGATCTCCCTCTCTCTATTTCACTTTTTATATACGTATTATACTAGAATAGAGAATCAACGGTTTTGACATGTTCAAAGCACCAAAGGATCGCCCAAGCTAAGCAGCAGGATGTGGGGATACTTGTTCTGATATTACTTATAAATAAAAAATTTTAATCTAATGGTATGGTTAGTTTAAAATGTTAAATTTTTCTAAAAATATAGGTTCTGTTTCTCAGCGAATTTTATAGAGGAAAATCAAAGAAGTTGCAAATAAACATACGTATATAAATATAATTATTAAAATAAACTGACATGTTCTGATGTGGCCATCCACTTGACTTTAACATACAACCTGGCTCTTCACTTATATTTAATATTTAATAAAATTATTTAGTTTTTGAATTTTTAGACTTCTGGAGGCCCACGGATTATGTATACAAAATTTGGTTGTTTGCTCAAATGCCCTAGATTTTTAAATTTTATAAGTATTCATAGCAACTGGGTTGTTTTCTTATCCTTTGCTGAAGATATAGAGGAAAAATATCGATTGATTCTTATCTATTAGTTGATGAATAACCATTCTACAATGGATTTTTGATGTTTCGGTTTTTATTGGTAACCAATGCTGAAGACATGAAGGAATCGGTTTAAAATCAAAAATTACAATAGATTCTTATCTAATACTAGAGGAATAACCTTATTGCATTACATATTTGATGTTTTGACTATTAATGACAACATCTACTGAAAACGTGGAAGAATCGACTTAAAATCAAAAAGACTAAATTCTTTTTTGGTAAACAACTCAAGCTTGAGTCTATGTCCTCTTCAATGGTTACCATTAAAAACCGAAACGTCAAAAATCCAATGTAGAATGATTATTCCCTAAGAATTAGATGAGAATCGATCACTATTTTTGAATTTAAATCAATCAACATGGACTGAAAATAGCAAGTGATATCTGATTAATAATAAATGAATAAACATATTAATATTTCATATGACTTTGGATAAAGTTTAGCAACGATCCGTTGCAGTTTATTAAACCTGGATTTACACGATGGATGGGTCCACCAAAAATACTGTGCAAATCTAAATGGAACTAATCGAATCTATCTCTCATATTAAAAATGTGTAATTCTGTAACCTTGTTAATGGAAGTTTTTCTCTATATTTCTTTAAGCCTATTAAACCGAGTTAGTGCAATTTAGGTACTGAATTAAATCGAGGTTTCGTTCAAATACATATTACTAGTCATTATTTCGGTCTAAAGAAATATAAACTCATATCTTTGCAGCTTTGATAAATAAATAACTAGAATCCGTTTTTATGTATTTTTAATGAATAATCTTGAACATTAATTGAATATCTTAATACCTACGCTTTAATTTAGTAAATTCCTTAATAAGTAATTTGCTAGAATAACTTTTAATAACAAGAAAGTTGTAATTTGCAAAAGTCCTTTATAAAACGCTTGTGGCATGTAGGAGGAATTAGTCGTCCCAGTTTATTATGGTTGGTAGACCATTGGAACTTAAACAAAACTAGATTATACAGCTAATCGCATTACGATTCAGATCCCTCTGACCCTTTAACACCAAATACTACTTAAAGTAAATTGTAATCAAATTCAAATAAAATTTGCCATTGTGTTAGTTTTTTTATTTTTTATTTTTTTATTTAAATTTGGCCTCTGGATTAATTCTAATCCTAATTTATCCAGTCTTTCATAAAGGGGAAAAAAGACACTAGACAAAAATTAATAAACAAATATCAATAGTAAATTTAATATAGATGAAACTCACGAGATCGTCAACTACTGAGGTGTTAGGGTTAAAAGTTTTTTTCAAAAATGGAACGGATATTCCTAATTTATATTTAAAAGACAAGTGCCAAAACAGTACAGTTGTACCCGCTTATAACGAGCGCGAAGGGACCGCTCGCAAAAAAACGGGTTCGTTTTTAACGTTTTTAACTTAACATTGTACCAAGTATTTCCGATTTCCTCGTTAAATCCGGATTCTCGTTAGACCAGGGCTCCTTATAAGCGGGTTCGACTGTAGTTTTAAAATTTCTAAAGATGGTCATCTACTAAATCCGAGATGTTAAGGATTATTTTTATTATGTCAGAAGGGTTGTTTATAAATTTTTTAATTACGAAGATCGATTCTTTGAATGGATAGTTAATTGTTTCGTGTACTATATATCAGATGTTTTACATCTAGGTGGGGAAGCCAAGTGTCCGGATTGAATTTTTTGGCATTCGGGTTCGATTCCCGAAAATGTGAGACAACCCTTCTGACATAATAATAATAATCCATAACATCTAGGATTAAGTACATAGTTGTCCATCTCTCTTGATTTTTTTTAGAAATTTCAAAACTACTACTATAGAGATTTGTCTTTTATTTATCGTTATCTTTAGTTTCTATGCTATACAAACTAGTATAACTTTTCTCACATACTTATTTACTTATTATTATGTGATTCTTGATGAATACTGAAAATTAAAAAAAAATTATTAAAAACCTGATTTCTAGTGATTCAATTTTCATAAATATTAGAGACATTAAAGAAGATGGTTATTAATAGACAAAGTCATTTTTCATAAAATAATCTGACGTGTTCTGATGTGGCCATACACTTGACTTTAACATACAACCTGGACCCTAAAATTATTTATAATCATGTAGGGGGGGGGGGTTAGTTTTTTTATACTTCTGGGGTCTCACTGATTATGTATACAAAATTTTGTTGAGTTTGCTCAAACTGCCTAGATTTTTAATTTTTAACCCACCCCCCCTCCACCCCCCTTAATTTTGGGTCGATATGCACCAAAAACTAATCAGCTCTTAACCCCAATGGATCAAACTACGTGTGAAATTTGGTTTCGATATTCACACTAGTTTTTGAGCTAGCTCGTCCACAAAAATTTGGTAACGCACAGACTAACAACCAGACTAACTAACAGACATTTTGACAAAACAATTATTATCTCGAAAAATATAATTTTTTCGATGGTCACTTTTAAGGGCTTTTTTGTAGAGCGAAATGCCATGGTGTCGTTCAATTTTTTAAATCAAAATAGTTTGAGCCGTTTTTGAGATATTTCGAAAAAAATTACGGAAAAAACCACTTTTTTCATGCACGATTACAATACTTGACCATACCCTGTATGTAAAATCGGCGGAATTAAAGGAGTTGTTGTTTATCAATTTCTTGCTATGAATCTGGAGTCGATAATTAAGGTTAATAATAAAAAGGTGTTTAATTTAATCACTAATTTAGATTTATTTAAGAAGGTCATCATTACTAATTCAAATATTTCGATGGCATAATCAGCACTTCTCTAATCGGAATCGACTAGTTTCATGTAAATACCAAACAAAATGAATTTTCCCTAACATTCATAGCACTAACAATAAAATCAATAATTCCTACTTAAAGCCTCATTTGCGCTAAGCACACGATTTTCAAACATTCATAATCCCTATATTACTAATTTAACCAAGACATTCGCCAACTCGTTTATCTTTATGAATTCTAAAGACTGGAACTCTCTTCCTGCTTTCCAGCGACAAATAACTTTCAATATCCAAAGTTTCTCACTACCCGAATTCACGAGAGCTCTCGAAACTATAGTCTCGTTATAAATAAATTAAAAATGTATAATTACAGCAGAAGAAACACTCTTTTATTGTCTCCTTCAATATATAAAAATTCTGCTACTCTCGGCAAAAAGAAACTTTCGATTTATTTGATTAAAATTAGAAGATATCAAAAAACACATTTTCCGCGATATCCTTCCATCACTTCACTTGAATTTTCTATAATTGAAAATATTTTTAAGTTTACTTTTCATAAAATTTTTCTAATTTAGTCTTTTATTTGTTTTGGTTGGTGTTGAGAAAGATTGAAACGAACAGTCTTCTTTTTGGTAAGCAATACAACGACACACTTTCCTTTTTAACCGACTTCAAAAAAATGAGGAGGTTCTCTATTCGACTGATTTTTTTTTTTTTGTTCTGTCTATGTTACCGCATATCTTCGCAAATTGTGAACCGATTTTGATGATTTTTTTTGTATTGGGCTCAGTCTAGCTTCCGATTGGTATCGTTTTTTTTCATTGGTATTGGACCTTTTTTTCTATGTTTGTTCGGGGATAACTTCTATGTTTATGATTTGGATGATTCTTTTTTTATTTGAAAGATGGTACCTTAGGGGTGGTACCATATTAATTTGGTCAAGTTCTGATGATATGATCAATGACGAAATAACGTAAATCTCCAATTCTTTTGACCAAATAATCAAAATTATAATAAATAAAATCTTTTATAAAAAAAATTCTTAAAACATTCATTTAAAACCCGCAAACGTTTCGAGAGAATTTCTATATTTATGAATTGAATTTTATTATCATTTTCTGATTCATCCGCCCGACTCTTTCTCTTACAAGATGCATACAAGGTATTATATTAAGTCACTATTAATAACCATCACTAAAAAGAGAAAAATAAAAATAATTTTTATAAAAAAAAAAAATAAAACCGACTTCAAAAACATTAAATGCAACAAATAAAATAATAATAACTTAAAAATAAAATAAAATACACTAAAAGTTATAAAATAATTATCTTATTTAGTTACAATTAAACGACGAAATATTAACATGAAATTACTTTTTGAAGTCGGTGCCAAACATATACCTTTTATGAATCGCACTCGACGGATCTTACTTAGTACGTTTGGCGGGTACGCTCGCTTATAGGTATAGTTTGTTTGGCACCGATTTCAAAAAGTAATTTCATGTTAATATTTCGTCGGTTAGTTGTAACTAAAAAGATAATTATTTTATACCTTTCAGTGTATTTTATTTTATTTTTAAGTTATTATTATTTTATTTGATGCATTTAATTTTTTTGAAGTCAGTTTTATTTTTTTTTTTTTATAAAAATTATTTCAATATAAAGACAAACATATTTATTTCAAATAATCATTCTTTTGAAACATAACATCTCAAATGTAATAGAAAGGGCCCATTAAATAATAATAATAATAATAATAATTAAAAAAAGAAGTTACATTTGTTATCTTAGTGAAAAATTATCTAAATGAAAATTATGTATATATTGCATGTCAGAGGGTTTCATCCCCTTGGGATCGAACCCAAGCGCTAACATTGCTATCCGGGCTGTTAGCTTACCATTGAAATAATAATAATATTTTAAATGAAAGATTTCAATTTGCCGATGTAATAGAAATTTTCTTAGAAAATAATAAGATGGTGTCATCTATTAAATCCGATGGAATGGAAATTTTACAAATTAAGATAACAAATTTAACGCATTTACATATGTCAGAGGGGTTTGCATCCGGCTGGTGAGCCAGATGTCCCGGATTGGTGTTACTGGCACTCGGGTTCGATTCCCGAGGGGGTGAAAAACAACCCCTCTGATATATAATTAAAAATATTCCATTCCATCGGATTTAATAGATGACACTATCTTATGATTTTCTAAGAAAATTTGAATCTGAAATCTTTCATATTCAATTAGAAAAAGTCATTTCCTTGCTCTTTCAATTTTGAATCTCTTCAAAATTTGAAACACTCAACGACCTTTATTTAAATTATATGTCATGCCTATATATTTAAATTTAGAATCACTAGATCGCGAAATTTTACAAATTAAGATAACAATCTTTGAGTAAAATATTTAACGCTTTTACATATGTCAGAGATGTTCGCATCCCGCAAGTGAGCCAGATGGCCCGGATTGGTGTTACTGGCACTCGGGTTCGATTCCCGAGGGGGTGAAAAATAACCCCTCTGACATATAATTAAAAATATTCCATTCCATCGAATTTAATAGATGACACTATCTTATGATTTTCTAAGAATAATAATTGTTTAAACTTCGAATTTTAACATTTTGTATTTAATAAAAGAGCGAAGCTCATGCCTCTAGCGGACCTAGGATGAGTTAGTATGGTAAACAGAGGCCGCGTAGTTAGTTGCAAATTATACCTTGGCTGGCACACTTGCTTGAAAAAGACTTGTTTGAAAACCTGGATAGGGAACGATACATGAAGTATTAGTTACTATGAAAAAAGATTAGTTTCAGTGTCAGCCATCTTTAACGTTCAAGTTAACCGGATAGGAGATTCCAATTGTGCCTTCTCTTATAATAATAATTAAAACCTCGGGATAGGAGATCTCACTCAATTGGGCCTTCTCTTATAATAATACTAAACCTTGAAACCAGATTTCGAATCGGTTATAAATGGAATGAGGATTGAAAGGATTATCTTCAGAAGCAGCTCGCGCACTTGGATGATAGCTTTCCTCATTGAAAATCAGCAAACCATCAACATCATATGTAAATATTTCCATCATCTCATTAAATTATAAATAAAACAAATTTATTGCTTTATAATTTATTAAAAGAACAAATTATATAAATAAACCTTCCTGTTAATATATAAGCATCTTAAAATACAGTCCACTCAGTTCAGCGTCTAATAAGGTTCCAGCGACAACCAAAGAGAAATCTTTAATTTTATACAATAATATTAAAATTATTTACACTATTCAAGATTAAAATTTTTTTATTTAACCAACTACTTTTAATTTATATTTTAAGTTGGCACAAATATGAGAGTATTTAAAGGTACTATAATATATAATTTTTGTCTAGCTAGCGACAGACTCAGGGGCGGGATTATATATGGGCCTTTCGGGCTGCAGCTCAGTGCCCCACAAATTCATGGACAGACTCGTACTACAATTACTTTTTGGGGCATAATGAGCTAATTTTTGATGAAAAATTATAATTTGTCACTCCTGTTTTGAAATTAAATAAAAATATCTGATAAAATCTTTGATACCGCCCCTTGTGTAGTTTTTTTAGAATTTCGTTCAAAAGTAAAATGGGACTCTTTTTTGTCGATAAAATGTTTGTTTGTCCTTCATTAAGAGTTTGTCAGATCATTAAGAAATATATTTTAAATTTATATTTTTTTAATCATAGATTGTGAGATATCTCTGAAAATATACTATTTTGGGAGTCGCAAGATACGGAACCCTCGGTATGCAGCATTGGCTTTGTGGCATTTATCGATCCTCTGATTGAAGTTACGATTAAAAAAAAAAAATCCGAATTTTTTACGCTCATTTTTTTCTTTATTTTATACTAGGGGAGCTCTAGTGCACCGAGTTTTGAAAAAAATTGTTCACTTTTTTTATAATTTAATAAATCTACTGGTGAGCGATTGTTTCATCAGAATCTGAAAGAGAAAAATTATTGAAAAGTGCACGGATAGAATGATCGATCTTTCTTTAGTGCTAAGATAATTCCAAGTCTAGACCTGTTTCAGACTAATAGAGATAAATTTCTTAAATACTATTATTCTAGGAATGGCCTTTTGCACATTGATCAAAACGATATTTGTTATAAATAGAGTAAATATTCAATTGAAATTTACACAATTTCAAACAAAAATGCAAAAAAAAAACATTACTTGCTCTGTCTAACTATTGAGCATACCGATTCTAGAAAAACGTTTTAATTTATTCTCCAATTCACTTATTAAAATCGTTTTGCTTACATTACGATAATTTATTCAAGATGAGACCTTAAAAATGTATCCGGAAATTTTCTCCATATCCCAGGCTCCTAAATATAGTATAAATATAATATAAAAACCCAAGTATGTTATTTTGATTGCATACCTATCAGGCGCTTAGAAATTAAACCCTTTCTTGCTGAAATAAATGTAGGTATTGACTTAATAGTCATTACGAGTTAAGAACAAAATATATGTATATGTCTTTATATAATTAGAATTAATTATAGACATTTCATTTATTGATTTTTATGCCTTCTTCAGGTTAGTTGAAGAGTACCTGGAGCAAGCGAGCGATGCACGGTAACCCCTGACCCCCCCTACCGAAACCACACACCTCGCCCCCACCACTACACCCCCACTCCGTCCCACCACAACCTCACCTCCCACTCCCGGGTCCCCCACCTCCTGCACCCCCCACATCCACCCTACCCCACAGTCAGTTTTTGCATTTCTAGCTTTCTAATGGTCTACATATTATGTATATATTTGTTTACTTGTACACCAATTTGCCCACATTCGTTCATATTGATAAACATTATAAAAAAATAAATAGGAAAATAATAATAAAAAAAAATCGTATAGGATCTGAAATAAAAACAAAAAATTAAATTAGATTTGTTTCCAAGTTATATAAAAAAAGCCACTTCAATCACTTTATTTGTAAACACACCTGTTTTTTATGATTTAGACACCTGTTAATTATAAACAAATTTTTTTTTTTTATAAATTTTATTAAACCAATTATTTTACATGAATTAATGTATACATTGTATTTGAGCTTCGACTCCGGAGATTGCTTCTCCCCCATCGACTGTCCTTGATCATCTTTTTAGTCCTTTTAATAAGAGGAAAAAACTAATTAAATAAAAAAAACCTCTTTTCCGATAATTATTTCAATTTCATTATTTAATCTCTCCCTCCTCCTCCACAAACAAAAAATTCCTAATTTTACTTTAATATATTAATATTTGTTATAACCTATTAGTGGGTTTTAAAATTAAAAAACCAATTAAAAATAAAAGATAAATGAAAAAAATGTAAACAAACTTTTTTATTGTGATTTTCATCTATCAATAATTACTTTAATTAAGAAAAGATCAATTAAGATTAAATTTGTCGAGGTCCAGACCTAGCCAGATAGCTTTCTCATACTCAAAACTTGTTAATAGAATTTGTTTCATCAAAATCGTTAGAGACGTTTTCAAAATAGAACTAAGATATAAATATATATATATATACAAACAAATAAATATTTATATAAACAATTTTTGATCGTTTAATAAGAGTAGATAAAGGGCCGTCCATAAATTACGTCACATGAATTTCAAGATTTTTAGACCACTCTCCCCTCTGTCACATTATGTCACATTTTCATTGAGCTCCCATGTATTGTGACGTCACACTATCACTTTTATACCCCATAATTTAATAATTGTAGGAATGGGTTTATTTATTTGAAAAAAAAATTAAATGTTTTTGCTAAAAATTGCTTGATTGCGATTTTCTATTTAAATTTATATTATCAACATTTTCAGGTTACAATAATAATAACCTGAAATCTAAAAAATATATTTTAGAATTTTTAAAATTTTTTAATTTGGCATTTGTAACATCACTTTTTTTAAAACAAAAATGAAATCTTCATTTTATAAATAACTATTCATAAAAGACGAACACACACAAACACACAATACGTGAAAACACAAACACATATTAATTTTTATATACCATATAAGATTACTTGTTTTCTTTATCTTTGTGCAGCCTTTCCATCAATACAGCATTACATTCTACCACTCCATCTTCAATAAATACCTCTAATTAGTGATTTTTCTTTTAATTAATTAACAATTTTTTGAACCAGTTATCTAATTAATTAAATTCTTTAATTTTAATATATAATAATATTTGTAATCAGCCCTCCCCCCTCTTATTGTACGTTGATGATACCATGTCAGAAACCTTCACTCAAGTACCAATAACAACTGTACATAGTTTCAACTCAATCGGTTGAATGATGCGCAAACGCATAAAAGACGAACTTAGACACATGAACACACATTAATTTTTATATACTATCTTATCTTATTATATTAAACGAGCAATTCTTGTATATATTTATATAGAATCAATTTCACAAAAACGGCTCTAACGATTTCGATGAAAATCAGGGATAAGGGACTTTTCGGCCGGGAAATCGGTGTCTCAGGGCCTCATCTTCGAATAACTTTAATTAAATAGATTATTTCTTAATTAAAGAATTATTCATAAGGTGTGTCAGTAAAAGTTTATCTCAAAAGCGACTCAGGTTTTGATTAACGATTTTCAAGGAGGAGGAGATAGGTCTGGAAGGGTTTTCAATTAATTTTCATCAAAAGATAAGTTTGTATTCTTGAATGGTTACTTTTTAAACGCTTTATTTCTTTTCTATGCAACAGACAATGGGCTGGGGCAGGACATTTTTCGTATTGAGTGCTGGTTCTCTAGGTTATTTTTAAGTGACTTATCATTTCGATAAATATTATAAATATAATTTTTTATCCCGAAACGTTTGAATTATTTTATTATATGTTCGTGTTCAATAAATAATTATAATTAATAATGTGTGATTTAAATAAAAAATTCAAATTTTAATCAAATTAATCACAAAATTAAAAGTTTCAACAGCTTCATTACTAAGAATTTATTTCAAAATTTATAAATATAGAAAAATAACTAATTACAGCGAAACTCCTCAAATCCGAACCCCGGAAATCCGAACGAGTTTTTTTTTGACAAATTTAAGTTTGGGTTGGTGTTTTCTCGAACTCGAGGATAGGCCAAAGCTCTCTCAAGATTTCCGCAGTAAGTTCACACTTGTATTTTGACACGATTATGCAACCCAGTAAATAACGCCTTTTATTGTAACTTTGTTCAGCTTCTCAAGGATAGAAAGAGAACCATTTTCTTTAAATAGATATCCAAACCACCAGCTTTCGCCTAATCCGAACAAATTGAAATCCGAACAGGCTACTGCCCCAATTAGCTCGGATTTGAGGGGTTTCACTGTATTTGTCAAATAAATAAATTAATATTATTATTTTTTTTACCCACAGATGTACCGGAAGTGGTCTAGATAAACACTCTTCAATTAACCCCTCGTCTTGTATGTGCCTAAAAACGACAAGTACAGGAAGAATCTCGGTTTCTTTACATAACTGGCAATTATCATGTTCTCCAAACTCATTATTATGTAAATTAGGGCGTAACCCTGACCATGACCTCAACTTGTTTTACACCTTAATCCGGATAAAAAACTCCCCCTTAGACTTTTTTTTTAATTTTAAATATTCTCAAAAATTTTCAAGATATTCAAATAAAAAATGTCTATTATGAATAGAATATTAGTTGAATATATAAAAAGGAAACAAAATCCATAATACATTTTTTGCATTCTTAATTTAATCGATGATATTCGTTAAACATCCCTCTTAAGTCTTGTTAATTTTTTATATTTTCTACAATTCCCTATTCGATAAATACTAAATAGTTTTATAAAATCCAAAAAATTAAATGGGAAATTATTTGGCTTTAAGAATCCGCTGAGCGAATCGAACCCCGTTTTTAAAATGTCTAGTTCGATGCTCTACCGATAAGAAGATACGATGCTTCAGTGGTTGAATTGTTTATCAAAGCTAAGTCATCTGAAATCACTTATATTACATTTTTGAGATAAACTCATGAGAATGCACGACGCGACGTTTCAACCCCATTTCTGGAGTCTTAAGATAGACAGAAAAGGCTTTTCAGTGTATATTAAGACTTCAATCTGCACTTAATAAATAGGGCTTCAAACATCGTGCGCTCTACCGATATGCTAACTAATGAGTTCTCCTTCTTTGATTGTTCACCTGGGGATGAAACAAGCAAATACAGTGAAACACCTCAAATCCGAGCCCCAGAAATCCGAAATCCCGGGAAATCCGAACGAGTTTTTTTTGACAAATTTAAGTTTGGATAGGTGTTTTCTCGAGCTCGAGGCTAAGCCAAAGCTTCTTCCAAGATCTCCGCAGTAAGTTCACACTTGTATTTTGCCACGATTCTACAATCCAGTAAATATTACCTCTTTTATTGTAACTTTCTTCAGCTTTTCAAGGATAGAAAGAGAACCATTTTCTTCGATAAGATATCCAAACCACCATTTTTCTGCTAATCCGAACAAATATCTGAACAGGCTGCACCCCCAATTAGTTCAGATTTGAAGGGTTTCACTGTATTAAAAGAAGATTGAATAAATAAAAAAAATTGGTTGAATTAAAACAAAACAAGTGAGAGATTAAATAAATAATAATTAAAAATAAAAAAAAATTACAGAGCGAAGCTAGAGTTTCAAGGTGCTATTTTATATAAGTGAAAGGAATATCTATCTATTCCATGTCTCAATATTATTATAAGCTAAGAAATCGTATGTGTTTTATTTTAGTGCGTTATTTGATTGGTTTTGAAGGACAATCGTTAATTGGGTGGGTTCTGTGGGATGAGCCTTGAGGGTTGGGATTTCATCCTCAGGAGAGAGTAAGAGGGAGGATCGTTGGCTTCATTCCCTGAATAACTTCGTTACGTTTCTGCACGCGCACAAATTGGCGTAAGCTCTTCCCAAAAAGGAATCAGAACCCCCCCTCCCATCTCCAATTGCCGACTTTCTGTCCATCCGTTCGTTCGTTGGTTCGTCTTTCCCTTTTCCATCTCAATCTCATCCCATCCATCCACTTGGCCGGTTTTTCTTTTACCCCAAAAGGTAGGATCTGTGAAAACCCGACCCATACCTGGAGAGGAAGTGCGTAAAGCGGTAGTGACTGTCCCCACCAAATCTCTAATTGAATTGGCCAAAGGAACTGGCTGCCCTTAGGGTGTTACCGGGGCACCCCAAAGCCAGAGGTCCAATCAAACCCCGGACACGACAAATGAGCGAAATGGACTCACAATCAAAGCAGATGAAATAAATACGCCGGAATCTTAACTGTATTGTCTCCTTTTTTCTACTTCTCTCTCTTTTATTGCTTTGAAGTCTAACAAGTTTTGTTATAACAAAGTTCACTAAATGATAATAGATTGGCCACGTGGTGCTGGTAGAAATGGTTTGTGTTAAAAGGTGCGTTAAAACCCTTTTGCTGTCTTTGACCCCACTTTCGCTCATAACAGAAATTTATGAACAATAATTTAAAGCACAAATTAATCTTTATCCTTTCAAAAATGACTTATTGAACTCTTTTAGAAATAGAAGAGAGATTTTTTTTTCAACAAAACAATAAATAAATAAATAATGGTTGAATTATTTGGACATCTAAATTAAACATATCTACAGTAAAAACTAATTAGAACACTTGATAATTTTTATTTTATATAAAATACATGAAATTTTTAAAAGATTGTAAAGACCTAAGTGGATATCGATGAGGAAGTCAAAAAAAGAAGAAGATAATTTACACTATCTTTTATTCATGAAACCGACGTTTCGGAGGCTATTCCCTCCTTCTTCATTTTCTGATGAACTTGTTTGTAATGATGGCCAAATCCCATTTTAATTAATTACAGACTCTAAGGAAGGAGGGAATAGCCTCCGAAACGTTGGTTTTATGAATAAAAAGATAGTGTAAATTATCTTCTTCTTTTTTGGCTGCCTCATCGATCCACTTAATTCACTTATCAGTCCGTCTCCAAAAATTACTTCAAACTTATTGTAAAGATCACTCGCGGAGAATACGAAATAAGAAAAAGAAACGGACAAAATTTTAGATCTTGGTAGATATCTATGTTTAAAGCGAAGGGTGAACCGCGATTAGATTAGGTGTACAGGCCTTTGGAATTATGTGTAATTATTTTGGAATTCATTAGAAAATGGCCCTTCATCTATTGTCTTCTACTTGGAAATGAAAATGGAAGTGGAAGTAGTTGTACTGGGTGATTCAATAAGGGTGACGAGGTACCGTATCTCAGGAACTAATAATCGTAGAAGTTTGGGAAAAAAATCCTTCAGAGGAAATCGGCCAAGAGAAATTGCTGGAAATATTTTTTAAGTTCATACGTCCACCGCTAGGTGGCTAAATAGCTTCGATCGTATAAAAAATGCAATTTTCTCAAAAATTTTCCAATATAAGTTTAGAAATGAATACTCTCACGTTAATGCCACCATAATAGTCCATCTTTTTGATAAATGACTTTTTATTGTAGGGCGTAAAACAAAGGCGGGAGGGGATGCTAAACATTTATGGACTCTAGTGTCTATAACTTAAGTTTGACTTAACGGAATTTTGTTAACAAGGTCTGGTTCAAGAAAGGAAGGTTTGGTAAATAAAATAAAAAACTATCCATGCCATTCTAGTTCTTGCCGCCCTCGCTAAGGGGCGTGTTTCTTAAAGTTAACCATTTTATTAATTTTCCTACGAAATCTTAAATGGAACCGTATAATTATTTTAGTAGATTCAGAAAGTCGATCAAATTTGCAACAAAATTTGTCTAAACCGCATGTCGATATCTTCTTTCAATTAACAGTTATTGCTTAAAGAATATTTTATTAAAGAAAAAAAATAGGTAATTGAGTTTTCAATTTTTTTTCAAGTTTCGTAGTCAAGCATGCCATGGAAAAATAAAAAAACAGTTTAAAACTTTGTTCTTATTTTCATTTAATCACAACAATAATGATAATAACGCTTTTTTCCTAATCCTTTTCTGTGTCTCCTGGGAGTAGGTATTAAATTTAAAAAATGTCTTCTTAGAAGGCCGTGAAAGATTTGGTTGACAGTTTCTATGGAAACGGCGATTTTTCACAAATAGATGTTAATGTTGTAATTGTTATTTTATTGTTTGTTATGTTATATCATTATTGTTGTAATTAAATGAAAATAAGAACAAAGTTTTAAACTATTTTTTTTATTTGTCCATGGCATGCTTGACTATGAAACTTGAAAAAAAAATTGAAAACTCAATTACCAATTTTGTTTCTTTAATAAAATATTCTTTAAGCAATAACTGTTAAACGAATGAAGATATCGACATGCGGTTTAGACATATTTTGTTTCAAATTTGATCTACTTTCTGAATCTACTAAAATAATTATACGGTTCCATTTAAGATTTCGGAGGAAAATTAATAAAACGTTTAACTTTATAAAACACGCCCTTAGCGAGGGAGGCAAGAACTAGAATGGCATGGATGTTTTTTTATTTTATTCACCAAACCTTGCTTTCTTGAACCAGACCTTGTTAACAAATTTCCGTTAAGTCAAACTTAAGTTATAGACACTAGAGTCCATAAAAGTTTAGCATCCCCTCCCGCCTTTATTTTACGCCCTACAATAAAAAGTCATTTATCAAAAAGATGGACTATTACGGTGGCATTAACGTGAGAGTATTATTTCTAAACTTGTAGTGGAAAATTTTTGAGAAAATTGCATTTTTTATACGATCGAAGCTATTTAGCCACCTAGCGGTGGATGTATGAACTTAAAAAAAATTTCCAGCAATTTTTCTTGGCCGATTTCCTCTGAAGGATTTTTTTCCCAAACTTCTACGATTATTAGTTCCTGAGATACGGTACCTCGTCACCCTTATTGAATCACCCGGTACAAGATATTAGGTCGCGGTTCACCCCTCGTTTTAAAGTATCCGTCAAAGGGTTTCGCCCCCTCAAAAGACGAACCCGAGCGCAAGCATGCTTTCGACCCAGATGGCCAAAGCCTAGAGACAAAATTTCTTCTTACATAATATATGAGGCATTCCACACCAAATCGGACGCTTTGAAAAATTTTAATTTTTGATTTCCTTCATTTATTGACATTTTTTAGTACCCATCAAAAAACTCTTCCTGACAAATTTTGAAATTTAAAACCGGTTTAAAAGATATCTAATTTCGGTTTTTCGCTCATAACTTCTTCAAAAATGGTCTGATTCAAAATTATTTTTTTTTAATTTTTATTTTTTTACATACTTTTTAGTAAAAAAAATACAAAAAAATTATTTAAAATGTTTTTATATGCGATTTTTGAGTTTGAAAATGTTAATCTTGTTTTTGACAGTCATTTTTTTTCACTCAAAAATCCTACGTTTCGGAGAATTTTCCCTGAAGAAAGGAGGGAAACGTTGGTTTTTTGAGTATGGATAAAATGATGATTTTTTCACTTTCCTTGAGCTGCCTTCCATTACTTCTCAATTATAAAAAAATTTTATTCCAGCTAAATGAAAACTGATATGTAAAATTTAGCTTGCGACTGAAAATAATTGCCACTGTAAGACCGTTTATTATATAATTACCAGTAGAGCGTTGATAAGCCGGATTCAATTCCGGTGAAAAATAAGCTGACGTGTTCTGATGTAGCCATCCACTTGACTTTACCATACAACCTGGCCCCTCACTTATATTTAATATTTAAATATATTCATGTAGGGGGGGGTTAGTTTTTGCATTTTTAGACTTCTGGGGGCCCACTGATTATGTATACAAAATTTGGTTGAGTTTGGTACAAGAGCCTAGATTTTCATTTTTGAACCATACCCCCCCCCCCCCATTTCGGGAGGCTAGTTTTTGCATTTTTAGACTTCTGGGGGACCAGTGATTTTGTATACAAAATTTGCTTGAGTTTACTCAAATGGCCTAGATTTTTAATTTTTAACCCCCCTTCCACCCCCTTAATTTTAGGGCGATATGCACCAAAATCTAATCAGCTCTTAATCTCAATGGACCAAAACTACGTGTGAAATTTGGTTTCGATATTCAAACTAGTTTTTGAGCTAGCTCGTCCACAAAAATTTAGTAACGCACAGACTAACGGACACCCAACTGCACACCCAGACAGACTAACAGACATTTTGACAAAACAATTATTATATTGTTAGAGTTCGTGACTGTGATGAAACTGTACTAGATGAAGGAGGAGGTATCAGCCTGATACCTCCTCCTGCTTCTAGTACAAAACAATTATTATCTCGAAAAATATAATTTTTTCGATGTTCACTTATTAGAGCTTTTTTGTAGAGCGAAATGCCATGGTTTTGCTCAATTTTTTGAATCAAAATAGTTTCAGCCGTTTTTGAGATATTTTGAAAAAAAGAAAGAAAAAAACACTTTTTTCATGCACGATTATAATACTTGACCATACCCTATATGGTAAAGTAAAAAAGTTGAAGTGAATGCATATATACATATTTGCCAAGCAAAAGCCTTGAAGCGAACCTCTACAACAGTTAAAAATCAATAACAGACTTTTTAAGAGCTCTAACATTGTAACTGTACAGTATTCTGTAAATACATATGTATGTGCATATTGTACAGCGCATAATTATGCACGTATATTCTTTCATTAAAATACATTATAAGCTCATATTAATTAATGGTTTTATTTATCTTCTTGAATTATTTAACCACTAAAGTAAATTATTAACGGTTTTAGCAAGTTTATTTTGTTATCAACTCAAACGACCTTTTTTTGGCTCTTTTTAAAAATCCGGATATTTTGATAAGCCGGACAGGGTCCGGTCACAATTAATCCGGATTATCGACGCTTTACTGTAATTCGAACATTTGAGTGTTTTATATTTTTAATTTTAAGAAAAATAGAGGGAATTTTTTATTTTAATTAACATTTCCAGTAGGTCCTTTATCTTTTTCCAAATGTTCTCAAAAATGGTTCTGATTTTTAAGTCAACATAATTGCCACTGTAATAATCTTTTTTGTAGACCTATTAACTTTACTATGCTATCCAAAATTTATTTCACAAACTGTTGGGACTCGACTGAGAAATTCCGTAAAAACTAGAATCCTATTCTAAAATGCTTTAATGAAAAGTAGTCTATATTTGGGGATTTTTTTTTTTAAATTGTACAATTATATCTCACATTCTCAGAATTAATTCTTTATAGATATTTAAATAGGTAGGTATAAATCTTCTTAATAATAAAAATTTGATTCTTAATTAAGTATATTACCTTTGTGTGGTTTTTGTTTAGAATTTCTAAGTACCTACCTTCTGAAGTATTTAGTGTTGTTTTTGTTTATCTCAACCAGCTATTATATAATTAGATGATTACTTAATTAAAATTTACCATTAGAAGTTGATGTTTTGTGCGAAGGTGAATGTAAAATCGGATTACTCTCGTCAGATAACGTAATATACAAGTCAAGCCGCTTTTAAAAGTTTCATTGTTTAAACTTGCCTAAACATAAAGCAAAATTATTAATATTTAAAAAAAAATGCTGAGAGTAAATCTTCATATTTTTCTTTAATTCAAAAATGAATATTATATATGATTCTTTATCAGCGCATAAGGGCAATCAGATGAAAAATTTTAAAAGGGAAAAAAACAATAAATTGCATATACGTATAAAAGCTGCATACTTTCTATTTAAAATTTAAAATTAATCTTATTACCGAGTATTCCCTGGAAGCTCTGCCGGCCGACCCTTTTATTGAAGTCACTCAAGATTTATTATTATTATTTCGTTCATTGTGTATGAAAATGTCTGGAATGTGGTAAAAAATTATTTTCATTTTCTGGCTGTGTCTTTCTTTGACTCTAGATTCCGAAAACCACGAGACCTAAAAGAAAAAAAATCTTAGAAAGTTCGTGCTGATGTCTAAATGTTTGTATTTCCAATACGGAGAATTGATTATGTTTTGGGCTGATCACATAATAAACGAACGTGGACAGCTTGCTATTACAATCAAACAAATTTACCTACATCCGATCGGGTATTTGAACTTAATATGACAAATAACAGATGAAATATTTCTAATTAAAAAGACTGATGATGAAGATCACATCTTAGAAACTATACTCACAAACAAATAAATTATATATAGGTATATGCCTGTTTGTTTGCATCAAGCAGAGGACAACCTCATGGAATTCTCTTTATGAATCAACAACTTTGCTACTAAAGGCAAAACAAAATCTTTTCAGTTAGACTAAAAATATACTTCAATTCTAATTGAAAAGATTTTGTTTTGTCTCTAGTAGCAGAGTTGTTGAATCATAAAGGGAATTCTAAGAGGTTGTCCTCTGTTTGATGCAAATAAACATACACATATAATATAAAAATATACATTATACAGTATATCAAATATAAACGTGTATATATATAATTATTTATTTCAGACTAAAGTTTCGAAGGTTTGACCTTCATTCTCCGTCATCAGAAATATTTTATCTGGTACCTCTTTTTACTTTCACATTTATATTCATTCGATAAGCAACTCAACCAGGAAAGGATCAAATCTGCAACTCTTATTTTGAATCTATAGTATATATTTCAAATTAACATTTCAAAATCAATCAAACTAAGGCTAGAATTATGACATTTAAAAGTCTTTTTTCAGAAATATTACCATAATTCAACAGCTCATATTTTCTTAACTAAAAGTGAAGGTTTAATCAAGTTATCAGGTGAGCAGTGGCGTAGCAAGAAAATTTTCATGGGGTCAGTCCACAAAGCAAAATATTTAGTGTGAATTTTTTTTATTAAAACAAATAAGTACTTCAAGAAATTAAAAAAACAAAAAAAAATATTGATTAAACATGAAATATATTTAATTATAGTTAGTTTGGGGTAAGAAACGGTTTGTCGTTGCCGTTACTCATCCAATGAGAGCCCTTCCCTTGGGGGGGGGGGGGGCAGGGGAGTTTGACCCCCTGGAAATGAGATGATATGCATTCACACAAAACATTGTAAAACTTTCTGTCACTTAATCAGTACAATTTTTATGAAATTTACAATTGGTAATCCACTCAACCCCGATAATTAAGTATACAAAAAAAGGCGGATATTTCCATTATAGTTATAAAAGAATGTAAAAAATATATACTCTAAAATCCGAAAATTCATTTAATCCTTTGAATGATTTTTTATCCAAATACATTACTTATGTTCATTTATTTCTTACAATAAAATAAAATATATACCTATATAAATAATAATAATAATTAAAAATAAAAAAAACGAGATCTTAAAGCTTAACTTTATCAAATGAATATTTATATTAATAATGATAAAAAAATTGTTTACGTAATCTAAAATATTCCTATAAATCTTAATCATTGAGAACGCTGATTTGATCAAACTTTTCTGTTCAATTATTCGGAGTGATCAAACGAAGAATTGAAATGGACTTAAAAGCTGGTATAGGATGGGGGGGGGGGGGTCGGGATTGAGTAAACTTGAATTGGATCGTCTTTAACAAGAAAAAGGGGACCTTTATAGTTCTCTCTTGAAAATAAAAAGAGAAAAATGAAAAAAAAATATTATTATTAAAATGAATCTCAAAGCAATCGGAATTATTTTAATGAAAAGAATATGATTAATTATATTTTAAATAGAGAGAGTGTGTACCCTTTGAAATTATACCAAGTATAATGCTATTGCTTTTCCCTTTGAAAATTTGTCAGCTGACTGCCCTTAAGCGCCGATAAAGAAACCTATATAATATTCAATTGGGATTGGAGAAAAGTATTAAGAGTTAACCTCAAGGTTATTTGCGAAAAAAAAATTTTATCAGGGAAAATAAATATATTAACAATTTCGTTTTATATTTACATAGAAGCAGGTATATTAAAAAAAAATAATAAACACATTTCAGCTCAGTATTAAGATCTTTTTGGAATTTAATCATATGTCAATCCATAACAAATCCCTCGCTGATACCGGGAGTCTTGATAAAATGGACCAAAGAATTATAAATGAGAAATAAATCGATCATATTTTATCGATTTTTTCTATCTTGAGGTTAATAGTAATTTTTTAATATAAGAGTATACCATTTTGATTAAGAATTTTGTAGTTTAAAAGAAATTGTATGAAAAGATTCAATTTTTTTCTGGACGCCAGGCTCTCATTGCTTTTAATAGTATAATTGTATATTTAAATTATTTTATTTATTTATTAAATCTATTAAATTTTAATATGTTAAAAGATATTTCAATAGTGTAAAGTAAATGGACTTCATTAATCCATAACAAAGATTGTGCCCCCATCTAAATAATGTCAAGAGACGGCCCAACCAATGCAACGCAACGTCTCGATAAAACAAACAAAAATAATTAAAAATTAAAGAAAAATCGATCTTATTTTATCGTTTTAATCTATCTTGAGATTAATAGTAACTTTTTAATATAAGAAAATAAAATTTTGATTAAGAATTTTTTAGTTTAAAAGAAATTGTATGAAAAGATTCAATTTCTTCTCTCGGGAGCGAATCAACTAGAAATGGCAAAAAGTTTTATTTTTTTTCTCATTAGATATTTTTTCCAATCTATTGAAATTTCATATCTATATTTTATTTTCATTTATCTTTTATATCAAATAATTATTATTAGGAAATTTTATATTTAAAAGGTAGTTTATTTGAAGTCCAACGATGGGCTAGGGAGTCGAGAGTGTCAGTTAATGTAGGATCCCCTATCAGTCTGATAGCTTGCCTCTGAATTGCATCTAAGGTATTAAAAGAATACTTGGAGGCTCCTCTCCACAAATGCGAGCAATATTCAAGACAGGGGCGAATTTGAGCCTTGTATAATATAAGGAGTTGAGTGGGGGTGAAAAATCGTTTGGTTCGGAAAAGAAAGCCAAGCTTACATGCTGCAGCTTTTGCTACTGAGATAATATGGTCATTCCAAGAGAGGTCAGAACCTAAAGTGACACCTAACATTGATATTTTATTACGGAATTCCAATGAGCTCGAATCAAAGGAAATGTTCGGAAGGTTCCTATTTGCGCGCCTAGAAATTAGGCAGCATTGTGTTTTGCTAGCATTAAAGTTTACCAAATTGTGAGATCCCCATTTTTTAAGCATGCTTAAATCTGAATTTATTGAGGAGGCTATGTTTGCGCGATTGTCTAGTAGGGATTGAGCGTTGTGGAGGGTGCTATCGTCAGCGTAACAATGTATTGGATTGGAGGGCAGATTTAATAGGTCATTAATATAGATAATAAAGAGCGTGGGAGAGATGACTGAGCCCTGAGGAACTCCAGCATTAGTATTAAAGGACGAGGATGATATTCCGTCAACCTCGACTTTAATAGAATTTGAGAGAAAGCTCTCAAGAAACTTGCAGAGGCTCGGGAGAAGGCCAAATGCAGGTTATTTACCATTTTCTTGAAAATTAATCAATCAATTTCGTTCAAACTTGAATATAATTATTAAATCGATTGTTTTATAATATTTATTTATTTCATATTTTTAAAAATTCTTTCACAATAGTAATTATTGTTTTTTCAAATTAGACTTCAAATAAACTACCCTTTAAAATTGAAATATTCAAATAAAAACTATTTGATATAAAAGATAAAAGAAAATATTTCATATATTTAAAATTTCAATAGATTTAACTGAATATCTGATGAGGTAAAAATTAAACCCTTTTGCCATTTCTAGTCGACTCGCTGCCCCAGAGAAGAAACTGAATGTTTTCATAACATTTCATCTAAACTACAAAATTCTTAATTAAAATGCTATTTTGTTATATTAGATAGGTACTGTGAATCTCCAGATAGATGACATTGATAAAATAAGACCGTCTTTTTTCTTATTTATAATTCTTTGGTCTATTTTATCAAGAGTCGCAAACCTCTAGGCATAGGGGTCACGTCATTTTACTTAATCTACCATATTTAAATGTGCTATTATTTATTATAATAAATAAATAAATAAATAAAATAATTTAAATATACGATTATATCTATAAACATCCATGAGCTTGGCAACCAGAGGCCCAACCAGAGGGCAGGAGAAAACTATTTTCATATTATTCGTATAAGCTAAATAATGTTATTATTAAATAAAGCCTTTAATTGAAATTATTTATTATTTTATTATGTTATTATAAAACAAAGTTTGAACTTATAGATAAATTAAATTTATTAAATAAGATCGATTTCTTTCTTAGGTATCGAAAGAAGCTTCTCTCAAGACAAACGGTAGGGAAATCTCCTTTATTGAATTTTAAGGATTATATCTGATTATTTATTATAAATTCACTAAATGTAAATAACTGTCTACAGTTTTAGAATAAATTAATATTTTCAGATATTCAAATTTAATATGACTACATGCCCTGGCAACAAGACCTCGCTCCAAGGGCTCAGGAATACGAAAACAATTATTATATCAGTAGTATCAAGAGTCCGATATGGCGCCATTTTTTCTTTATAGTAGTAATTATTATAATCAAACATTTAAGAATATTAAAAAAAATTATTTAATATTAAATTTTTTAAATTAAACAATAAATACATTTTTTATCATAATCACATAGGTACATAAATTCACAGTAAAACTAAGCCAAATCGATTTTTAAATTTTAATCGTTATTTAAATTTTATAGTCCCTAAAATTTTCTCGACACTAGATTATTTTCCCAAAATTATCTCTTAATTAAAAACAATATTTTAAACAAAACTTTTAAATTTTTCACTAAGCAGGGAGGGAGGGATGAAGGGGTGGTTCTTTTGACTTAATGCCAAAATCAGCAACACCATTAAGTTGTATGGGCTTAGGGGCTTTTTCTATGTATACGTAACCAGCGGCTATAAACCTATAAACCTCGAGTCTTTTACATAAACGAATAGTGTTTATTTAGCGACTTATCTCCGTCCGTTCGAGTGAGCTTAAAGCTCAAGTAAAGTTGCTTGTGAGAGTCAGAGAGAAAGCAATGGAGGAAATTTATTTACAGGGGACGATTTCGCCACTAAAAACAATCATTCCATTCGATTGAATAAGATTTTGTTTCTTACAATTAAAAATTGATCATTAATCACTATTTTAATTAATATCCGATAAGATTTATATAATATTAATAATTTATAATTTAATAAACTAGTAAGAAATGGGCTTGGACCATGAACTTAGGAATCATGAATCGTCTTGTAGCTTTCGAGATGTAGCAATTCAGGCGAATGTCAAAAATATCATAGTTGGACCACATCACAGGTCAAGAAGTCCTCAGGCGTATGAATAGGAACCGAAAGATCTATTAAAAAGAGGAAAACAGCGTATCTTGAACATATCCTAAAACACACCAGGTACAGTGTCCTCGAGGGGTGAACCACGATTGGAATTATGTGTCTTTGGAATTACTTTGGAATTCATTAGATAATCTATGATATTGTCATCTATTGTCTTCTACTTGGAAATGAAAGTGGAAGTGCACTTCCATGGAAGTAGGTGTACACGATTTTAGGTAGCGGTTCACCCCTCGAGTCTCCTCAAACTGATCCTTTAAGGCAGGGGTCGGCAACCTTTTTCGAACGGCGGGCCATTTTCAAAATAAATTTTTTTATGCTGGCCGCACATTTAAATGTAACTTAAATAGTGCTTTTATATCATATACGAGTATAAATATTATTAAAAAAAATATAGGAAAAATTTATTTTTTATTGACATTCTATGTATAATAACAATAATGTCAAACTGCAAATCAATTAACTCTAGTTGTAAATTCTCTTGTGATTTTACAATATCAAATTTTAAAGGATTTTCAAATATTAATATGTCCATTTTTTTGCATAAAAATCTTGAAACCGATGACGAAAATTATTATCCAGTACTTTTAGTGACTCAATAAAAATATTCGACGGACACTGTTTGTCGTTTTTCGTTAAAAACGATTGCAAAGTAGAAAAATGACAATAATTATTCTTTTCAAGTTGAGAAATGAACAATTTTATTTTAAGCTGGAAACTTTTGATTTCTGTAAATAGTTCGTTGATTAACTTTCCTTTGCCTTGTAGTGTTATATTTAATTTATTGAGGTAAGTTGTAATGTCCACAAGAAAACGCTCTAAGTTTGTTGATTTTTCCTAAAATTATATTGGTGCTTTGGCGGGCCGCGCAAAAAGTTGCAAAGGGCCGCAGATTGCCGACCCCTGGTTTAAGGCAAAATCGAAGACCGACGAGGGCCAGGTGCAGAAAGTCTACCTGGCTGAAGAACATACGGGATTGGACTATGCTAGATTCTCGTTCGCTTATAAGAGCTTCTACTGAAAGAGAGGAACTCGCTATCATTGTTGCCAACCTTCACTAGATGCAGAAGGCACCACAAAAAGAAGAAGCAGTAAGAAAACAAGTTAATTACTCGGTTTGACCTGGTGAAGCCTGCCTGCTGGGTTATTGAATTCACCAAAAATTGTGTTTAAAAATTCCTGTAATGTGAAAAATATTTTTGGTCATGTTTTTTTCAGTCTGTTTGTTTGTTCGTTTGTCCAAAACTCACGATTACTTAAGGGTGAAGTCGAAATTACAATTACATCTTATGTTTAATGATAAGGTAAATTAGTACTAGATGTCTCGTACTACAAAAACACAACAAACTAACAAGAATAACCTATTCTATAATCACGTTTTAATCCAGTTTCTTCTCGATTTCAGCGGAACTACTGAGGCTAGAAACTTGAAATTTTCTATGAAGATAACTTTTAATCATAAAATGTAATAGTGTCAGGGAACCTTCACCTACCAGTTTTTTCAGGAGTGGCAAAAATTTGAATTAAATGTGGGTATAATTTTTGATTACATATTTGAATTCAGCAGCAAATTTTTATTCGAAATAGAATAATAGCGAGGGTAAGAAGAAAGAAATGACCTATTGTTGTCTAAAAAATTGTCAAAATTTAAACGGCTATAACTCAAAACCATGTTTTTTACTTCAATTATTGAAGAATTTATAACTGAGTCAATTTTTGGAATTTTTTGGCGGGACAAAAATCATTTTGTTAAGTTGTTTCTCTAGAAACAGAAGATGCCATTACCTCGATTTTAATCCGGTGAAGATAAGGTCCCTTTTCCCTGACACCATCACAAATGATGAAACCGGAAGAAAGCGTGATTTTAAAATTTTTCTTTGTTTTTATCTCTTAAAATTTGATTAAAAAAATCTTTCTAAGTATGCATTTCCGACTTAAAACAAACCCTTATACCAAATATCAGGTATTAGCTTCAATAGTCCAGAGAAACGGTGATATCTTAAAATAAAACAATGCTTGTAAGGAAATCACATCAAATCATCTAGATCCGAGATGGTATGAATCATATTTAATTAAATATCAGAAAAAGACCGTGTTTATAACGTAACATAGGCAATCGAACCCAATTGTCAAAAATGGCAATTCGATCCATTCGGCTACTTTTTCATTTGAACCCTTCTGACATAATGTCTAGCCCTAAATACAATATTAAACTCAAAAAAATTTCAATCTTCATTTGTAAAATTTCGTGGTATAGTGAGTGATTGATCTAAATTTAAACACTAGCCATACTATATAGCTTAAACAAAGATGGGTTAGTATTATGAATTTTGAATTACTTTAAAAATTCTAATGACTTTTCCCATATTGAATTTAAAAGTTATTTTCCGATAGAAGTATTAGACTTTAAATTTCTAAAAAATTCACAAGAGATTGTCATCTACTAGATTCAAGATGAAATGGATTCATTTTAATTAGTATATGTCAGAAGAGTTGTGTTCATCCACTCCAAACCATTTTGGCTGATTTCTAAGTTTTTAGTTCTTTTCTATTATTTTGATATTTCCACGGGATTGTACCATAAGTAATTTCTGAAAATTCTTTGTATTTTCACTATTGTTCTGAAATTAATAGGGAAAAATCTTTTGAAAGATGAAAATTGTTCTACTGAGTTTTCTATATAATAAAAATAAAAATAATACTAATAATAATATAATTTCATAAACGGAATCGCAGGGAATTGGACAAATTAAAACACAGTTTTTATTAAGTGGGCCAGTCGTTTCGGCAATGCATGTTGACTTCCTCAGTGGCTCATTTTATCACTCTTTGTCAAAAACAGAATTTCCACGAGTATAAGACAAAGCATCATATTATATTCATTGATGTTTCTTTAGCACATTTTTGGCTCACAATAATTTTGGAAACGACTTTTTTCTTGAACATTTAAAATTTGTCATCGTTTTAAATAAAGATAACATTGTGTTATTTAAATAAAACAATATTTAATATTTATATAGATGTGTTTATTGCAATAATTTTATAAAGGTTTTTCTTGTTGAGGTTACATTTAATACTGCGCTTATCAATGACAATCTTTTATCAGGCAGCCAGGGTTGCCCTCTTTTGGGTGTAATATGAACTGATATATCACACCTTCCTTTTTGAGTATAATATTTTGGTACAAATATATACAGTTTATTTAGGTCTTAAGGTTTTTCCAGAACGGGTCTTCATCTGGCCTTCTTCTGGTCTGGGCGCCGTGTCCGTTCTCTCAGGTGGGCTGCGTTTTTGTGGAGACAAATCTTGAGTTCTTCTTCTTCTAAGATGTATAGAGTTCCTCCTAAGCTTGTTCCCATTTTTATCTTTAACTAGATAAGATCTTGGTTCAGGAAGGGTTTTAATGATGTGACCTTCTATCCATAAGTCTTTGTCTTTTATATATATTGGGTCATTCATTTTGAACTCTTCTTTCTTTTTAGAAGTCCTATCATGAAAGACCTTACTTTTTATTTTTAATTCCTCCATCCTGGTTCTCAGGTCTTCATCTGGTGTAGAGGGAAGAAGTAGTTCAGCGCTCGTCGGGATCTTCGTTCTTAGCAGACGTCCCATTAGGAGTTGGCTTGGCGAATACTTGAGACCGGTTAATGGAGTAGCTCTATATTCTAACAAAGCGCTGTGGATGTCTCCTCCTGAGTTGATTGATTTTTTTATCAAGTTTTTTGCAATACCCACTCCCTTTTCTGATAGTCCGTTTGATCTTGGGTAATAGGGACTTGATGTTTTTATTTGAAATCCCCATGAAATAGCAAACTTTTTCATTTCTTCACTATTAAAAGGGTTATTATCACATCGGATGATTTCTGGGATGCCGAAGTTGCTAAAAAGAATTTTTAGTTTTTTAATTATTTCTGGGGCGGATTTGTTTTGAATATTTATAATTTCCAGCCATCTTGAATAATAGTCTTCGACTGCTAAAAATGTTTTATTTTTATATTCGCCAATATCCATACCAATTTTTTGAAACGGGTATAGAGGAATATCTGATGGAATGAGAGGCTCTTTTGTATTATTGTTCTGGAATGTTTGGCACACGGAACATTTTCCTATATAATCAGCAATTTCAGTAGCCATTCTTGGCCAATACATTATTGTTCGGATTCTTGAGACAGTTTTATTTATTCCGAGATGTGCTTGAGAATGTATTTTTTCAATCATTCTTTTTCTTAAAATATCTGGAATTACTATTCTGGCATCATAGAAAATTAGTTCATCTTTTACGAACAGTTCATCTCTTAAATCATAGTAGACTTTTAAATCGGGAGGTAATAATTTCCTGTTTGCCCCAATCCAACCTTCATTGATGTGTTCTTTTAGGCTAATAAATAATGCATCATTAGCTGTGGCATTTATTAAAATGTCGAGATCTTCCTTAGGTATAGGTAAATATTCTTCTAGCGATATAGTGTGGACGATTTTTGTCATGTCGACATCTTCAGGTCCGTCTTCTTTAAGGTGGCATCTTGACAACATGTCGGCTATATACATTTGAGAGCCTGGAATATACTTCAGAGTAAAATCGTATTTTAAAATTTTTAATTGCATTCTTTGTAATCTAGCTGAATTTTTGTATATATCATTTTTAACTATTTTTAAAAGGGGTTTATGATCTGTGTGAATCGTTACGTTGTCATGGCCGTATATATAATTGTGACACCTGTTAATAGAAAAACAGATACTAAGCATTTCTTTTTCTATTTGACTATATCTGACTTCTGCGTTATTTAGACTACGAGAAGCAAATGCGACTGGTTGACCATTTTGCAACAAGCAACAGCCTAATCCATCTTTACTTGCATCACATTGAATGGTGACTTCTTCGTTAGGAGCGAAGATTTTTAATGTTGGAGAATTAGTTACCAGTTGTTTTATATTTTCAAAAGCATCTTGTTGTTTGGATGTCCATTTCCAAGGTGTTCGTTTTTTAAGTAGCTCTCTTAGTGGAGCAGTGTTCTTTGAAAAATCAGGTATAAATTTATTAATAAAATTTACGGCCCCTATAAAGCTTTGTATTTCTTTTACACAAGTAGGAGCTTTAATTTCTTTAATTGCTTTGATTTTTGCAGGGTCTGCTTTTATTCCTTGTGAAGAAAAAATAAGTCCCATAAAATGTACTTCTCCAAGTTTATATTGTAATTTAGTTTTATTAAATTTCACATTAAAATTTCGAGCGCGCTGTACCACAGCTTCTAAATTTTTATCATGTTCCTTCTCATTGGATCCAGTTATTATCAGGTCATCGAAGAGGACTTGGACACCTTCTAGATCGCCAAATATTTTAGTATTTTCCCTATGAAAAATTTCAGGGAAACTAGATAACCCATATGGCATTCTTTTATAAGAGAATCGCCCAAATGGTGTATTCATTGTACATAATTTAACGGAATTTTCTTCAAGTTCGATCTGATGAAATCCTTCTTTCATATCTAAAACGGTAAAAATTTGTTTTCCTCCTAGGTTGGCAGTTAGCTCTTCTTGAGTTGGGATGCTAAAATGTTCTCGTTTTAGATATTTGTTTAAAGGAATTGGATTTAAACAAAGTCGAACGGCTCCATCCTTTTTTTCTATTATTACAATGTCATGATTTAGGTATTTATTTATTTATCATCACCAGGTTTCCTTAACAACTTATAGCAAATGCCGGGATGGCTAATGCGTCGCTTGCTCCTGGTATCGGGTTTTTGTGCGTAATTTTTAAATTACTTTTTGTCTTTTGATGGAAATCTATGGTCATGGTATTTGTTAATGAGCATACATTTCTATTTTTTTCTTTTTCTTTTTTTTTTTGTACTTGTTTGTTATTTGTTAAATTGTTGAAATTAATTTGTATCGATGTTTGTTAATGTATTGTAGCTAGATTGTATTGATGTTTGGAGGACCTAGCCACCGAGGACTTGTGCCTCTAAGCAGGTCGAGGAATAAAGATTTATTTATTTATTTATTTATTTATTTATGAACCCATTCTGTTGGCTCATCCATTTTTTGAATTATATCTAACTTTAATAACCGATCGATTTCTATTTTTAACTTTTTCTTTAGAATTTCAGGTAAGCGACGTGCTGGTCTTACAACTGGAATTGCATCGTCCCTTAAATTAATTTTTAATTTAAATGGAAGTTTTCCAATGCCAGAAAATAAATCATTATTTTTTTCAATAAAGTCATTTCCTTGTTCATTTTTAAAATTAAATTTTAATTTATTATCATTATTTATAGGAGAACTTTCAAATTTTTTATTTTCAATTTTTACGGTGTTATCATCAGTATTAATTTGATTATCATTATTATATTCGGTTTCATTTTTAATAGTATTTTCATTAAAAACCTTTTTGTTATCACTAAGCGTATAAAGCCTTTTTAGAAAACCGAATTCTACACATGAATCAGCTCCAAGTATTGGTGATGAGTCATTCTCTACTATAATAAAATCAAGATTTTTATTTTTATTTTTGTATGAACATTTTAAGTTCATTTCACCAATAGGTTTGGTTGTAAAGCCTCCGTATGATTTGATACGTATTTTAGTCTTAATAATTTTAGATTTGTTAATTTTTAGTTTATTAAATATTTTTAATGGTAAAATATTAACATCACTGGCAGTGTCGAGTTTAAATTTAATAGGAATTTTATTAATAGATATAGATTCTTTCCACAAATCTTCATTTTTATTTTTATTAATAGAAAAGGTATTATAGTCTATTACCCTTTCAACACTATCACATTCAAAATCTACTGATTCAGATGATGAAGAATTTTCGATTTCGTTTACATTTTGGCTGTTTTTTAAATGAAAACACCATTTTTTAAAGTGATTTAATTTGTTACAAAAACTGCATCTCCGCCCATATGCCGGGCATGCCATTCTTTTGTGCTTTGTTCCACATTTTTTGCAATTGTATAGTTTATCATTATTAAAAGTATCCATCGTATTATTATAATTTTCCATTTTAACATTTCTATCATCTCTTTTAAATTTTGTTAAATTTTTTGGTTTAAATCGATTATTATTTATTTGTTTAGTTCTAGTATAATTAACCTCCTTATTATCACATTCATTATTATCATTAATGTTGAATAGATCTTCTCTGTATTGTTTAGCTAACTCAGCAGCTTTGCATGTTTGAAATATATCTTCCAAAGAAAGTTCCTTGGTCTCTTTTAATAATGTTTGTTGGACTTCTTTATCGTTGATATTAGCAATGATATGGTCTTTAATCATTCTTTCAGAATATGATTTTTTACACGTGGGACCAGAACAAATAAAATTACATTTTGCAGCTTGAGATTTTAATTCAGTTAAATAAGTTTCAAAGGATTGACCAGAATTGTGTTTCAACCTATTGAATTTATATGTTTCTATGGCATAATTAATGTTTGGAATGCAATACTTATCGAATAGTAGTATAGTTTTTTCCAACGTATCCTTTTCTTCTGAGAACGTATTGAAGACATCAACAGCATCTTCCCCCATATGAGTCAGAAGAATGGCAATTTTCATATCTTCATCTTTGGATTTTGATTTTCCAGTTGCCTTCATGTTCAGAAGAAACATTCCTTTCCATTTTATCCATATTTGAGGCAAGGTTTTATCGAAGATGATTGGTTTTAGTCTGAATTGCGTATTTTCCATTTTTGTTCGATTTCGGTTTTTTCACCTGACACCATGTGTTATTTAAATAAAACAATATTTAATATTTATATAGATGTGTTTATTGCAATAATTTTATAAAGGTTTCCTTGTTGAGGTTATGTTTAATACTGAGCTTATCAATGACAATCTTTTATCAGGCAGCCAGGGCTGCCCTCTTTTGGGTGTAATATGAACTGATATATCA